>CAXIPT010000009.1:1607312-1737822 GCA_964030475.1 Tethya wilhelma | reverse complement strand
CACACACACACACACACACACACACACACACACACACACACACACACACTTGTAACCACATGTCTGTTTCCAACCATGTAGGTCTGTTCATGGAGTCCAGTCCTGAAGGGGGTGTGGTCATCGTAGATTATAGCAATGATAATAAGAAGACCACCATCATAACCCCTGAGGCACTGGTGAGCCTATGACATCATAGCTAGACTATGACATCACATCATAGCATATGTATAATCAGAAGTAAGACAATGGAATTAAAGCACCGACCTTCTCCAATAGAATACAATATTACTGCTGTTACGATAAAAGACACTCTTCCATTGTCTTCCTACAAACCTTCACAGAAATCAATAGAGGACAAGTATGGAACTATAGCGGCCGTCAAACCCTCTCCCACCTCCACCCCCAGTGGAGCTGACCTCCTACTGGTGGCCAACAGGGTCAAGGTCTACAGACACTCCTCACTGGCCGACTACTATATCTATAGCAGCAATGGGTGGGTTACCATGGTGATGATGTAATGGATAAATAGATGCTGGTCTCGCTGTATCATTAATGATTGTGCTTTTTATGACTGTTTTCTTTGCTAGTTCAATCTCCAATCTCACTGACTCTGGAATGAAGATCCACTATGCTGAGTGGAGCCCGGATCCTGAACTGGAGAATGGAATTATTGTGAGTTAATAATAATCAATTAGTGTTCATTAATTAATGTGATTAGTGTTTGCATGTAGTACTATAATGGTTAATTATTGTGCTAATTGTTTCATTGCCTGCAGGCGTACGTCATGGACTACAATGTGTACATCTACAACATGTCCTCAGGAGACCACACCCAGATTACAATGGACGGGACTGAAGATGGAATCAGGTATGGAATACCAGACTGGGTTTATGAAGGTAAGTATGTTATATCTGATAACCTCTATTCTCAAAATTTCCATTCTACGGAGAAATTAAGTTTGTAGAATGTACATGATCAAAATTCCATTAATTTCTGTTAAATAGAGGAAGTTGTTTCTTCTGACCACACCCTCTGGTGGTCAAGTTACGGGTCCTACTTGTTGTACGCCTCGTTTAACGACTCACTAGTCGAGAGGTACTCCTTTCCCATATATGGAGATGCAGACCAGCAGTACACCACCATTGAGTCAATACCTTATCCCAAGGTATCATGTGACTGTCACATGATTGTCATGTGATGCTTACATATTCTATTAATGCAGCCTGGTACTACCAACCCGACTGTATCAATACATGTCGTTGCCATTGGCAACCAGGATATGTCTGGCACCTTATCTTCAGGCTCACTGTCAGATTTGTAAGTCTTAAAACTTTCCCGTCCAATTATCTGCCTGACTTGTTACCATGACAACTGTATACCTTATGTCATTGCTATAGTGATCATTACTTCATGTACACTGGTTTCGCTGGGGATAACTCCGCCTATGTTGTCTGGTTGAATAGAACACAGACGTATGTTCAGTACTGTCGCTACGATCTGAGCCAGCTGCCTGGGGATTTGGAGTGCAACCAGGTAGGTCATAGACGCCTCTCATTTCAATGCTTTAATGATCGTATGAAAAACCCAGTTTGTCTGATATTTGCCTGTGTATCTTACTCTCTCTCTCTCTCTCTCTCTCTGATATCTTAGATGTTTGTTCTAGAGTTACCAGGCACGTGGATCGAGCGCGCCTCAGTGAGTTAAAACACATTTGTCCTGTCTTATAAACAAGTTTAGTTAAGAAAATACACTTGAAATTTCGTCACAATTTTATTTTTCTATGTCAACTAATATGTCACACAGGACATTTATTTGGATCTGACCTCCGACCCTGTCAAGTTCCTCACTCTGATAAACATTAATGGTACTGACTACACCCAGCTAGCCTGGGTACCAGAGGGCGACCACCCAGTGGAGTTTGTCACGTCAGGCGACTTTGATATCACTGACATCGTACGAGTGGCTTATGATAGCGAGGACCGAATTGGATCTGTGTAAGTGTGTGTGTGTGTGGGTGTGGGGGGGGGGTATGTGTGTGAGAGTATTGTATCTATCTGTATGTAGGATCTACGAAGCTGCCATGCCCACTCCTTTGGACCGACATATCTACTCTCACAAGTGAGTCGCTAAAACTCTTGACAGATTGATTGGCTAGCTTTACCTGATCAGCTTAGTTTTGTGATTCAGAAATTTGACTGTTTTGTCATTGTATGATATTACTTCTCTTTGCTCTCTCTCTCTCTCTCTCTCTCTCTCTCTCTCTCTCTCTCAGTTTCACTACTAACACATCAACTTGTCTATCATGCTCACAGGATGGTTGGAATGTGCCTAAGAGTAAGTCCCATTCCCTTTTCACTCAATATCATTCCAATATCTTCTCATTTTCAGGTCCAAACCCATCATTACCAGATTTCGCTGACTATTTCTCTGCGTCATGTGACTACCATGGGGCCTATTGCGCCCTTGATTGTAAGGGACCTGGTTTTCCTTTCTCCCTCGTCTACAATGTCCGGAAAGCAATGCTCACTCTCCTAACCGAAAACAATCAAGTGCTTCGCGACGCCGTGACCAATATCAGTTTACCAACGTACAATTATTTTATTGTGCCAAGTGAATTGGATGGTTAGCAAAAATAAAAATTGTGCATAATTAGATTGGTGAAATTTCTGACCGTTAAAAATTTAATATTTGTCACCATATTGTCTCACAGGAAGCCCCGCCCTCAATGGTCGTATGCTCCTCCCACCAGACTTTGACAACAGCAAGAAGCACCCTGTCCTGTTCTACGTCTACGGCGGACCCAATAGCCAAGTTGTACGTGCATGGAGTATTGCCCATTTTACTTTCTTACGTTGCCTGCTTTCAGGTCAATGTTGTCTCTTGTCCTGTAGGTCAATAAGGTGTCCATGTTGGCTAGTCTGAGTCGGCTCTACTATGTGTCTCATCTTGACGTGATCCTCGCTAGTGTGGATGGGCGTGGCACTGGTTTCCGTGGCGGCAGGTAAGAGAATCTGTTAGGTTCGTCAAAAGCCTATGGGTACCTGTCTAGTAATCAGGTTCGATTCCAGCGAAGTGTACCAAGATTTTTTCCCTGGGATCATCTTTCTCTCTTAGCATTCATGTTGTTTCAAGTCAGTGAGGTATAATTCTAGTTCTCAATGCTCTTTCTTTCTCGCTATCTTTGGTGGTGGTAGTTTCAAGTATTCTGTCTTTGAAGACCTTGGAAATCTTGAAACTGTCGACCAAAACAGAGGCGGAAAGTAAGTGAATATTAACATTTGTTGCTTGTCAGCCATGCAGGGACTACCTCTTGATTTAACTTTGATTCTCGTCTACAGATACATGCAGACTTTACCGTATGTTGACGAGACCAAACTAGCTATATATGGAGCTGTAAGTATTACTGCTTGTCATGTGATTGTCATGTGACTTTTTATCTTCATTCCGGTAATAGTCGTACGGAGGTTATATGGCTGCGATGGTCGGCAGTAGTGGAGGGAAAGTGTTCGGAAGTGCCATATCACAGTCACTTGTCAGCGACTGGCACTATTATGGTATGTCATGTGACACTCATATGAACATCATGTGACCCAATTGATTAAAATGCAGATACTATCTACACTGAGAGATATATGAACAAACCAAATGATAACACTGATGGATATCAGGTACAAAGTTCACTGTGTGTGTATCTTGGAAAGAAACTTTCCATTTTTCTTCTGATTTTCAGCGATCTTCTGTTTTGCCCCGAGCTTCCAAACTAGCCGATGTCAATTATCTTCTCATTCATGGCACAGGCGATGGTAGGTCATGTGACTGTCATGTGATGCATGTTGTACAATTTGTTGAGACAAGATTCTCTTTGTCTCATCAGATAACGTTCACTTCCAACACACGACACAATTGGTTGAGGCACTCACAGAGGCTGATGTGCAGTTTGAACTGATGGTATGATAAATCAGTTGGTCGTCAGAAGACATTGATAAACTTCATGATCTCTCTCTCTCTCTCTCTCTCTCTCTCTCTCTCTCTCTGTAGATTTACACTGATAAAGACCACAGTTTATCTGGAGGCAATACACCCAGGCATCTGATTGAACTCATTACAAACTTCTTGCAGAGATCCTTCCAATAGCTGAACATGTACACACACACGCACACAACTAGCTAGCTATAAGACCCACTGCATGATTTATGTTAAATTGACAGGTTGTTAATTTTTATAATTGTGAATTTTATGTATGATTGTATCGTCCTATTATCAAACATTAGTTGAAAGCCACAATATAATATTTAAAAGTGCTCCATCACCAATTAACTTAAACATCTACATCATCTTAATTTATCATCTATGCATGCATCTACTTATAGCATTCAAACATATATGCTTGTAGCATTCAAACATGTGCTTGTAACATTCAACATGTGCTTGCAACATTCAACATGTGCTTGCAACATTCAACACGTGCTTGCAACATTCAAACATGTACTTACAACATTTACAAGCACATGTTTGAGTACATGTTTGAATTAATATATTTAATTTATAACATTCAAACATGTGCATGTAACATTCAAAAATGTGCATTTACTTATAACATTCAAACATGTCCTTATAAGACTACCGGCATTCTCAAACCAGATGGACATTAGTAGAAAGTTAAAATTGAATGTCTCATGGCAATAATGAAGCAATTATGAAGGCATACACACTAGCTAAACAGTGTCTTCCTCATCTTCATCATCTAAATGAGATAAAGTTATGGCAGCTGCTCTCTTTGAAGGAGCAGTGCTAGTTCTCTCTCTCTCTCCTCCTAGAACTGTTCTCTTCACTCCTCTTCTCTGTCTACTCTTATCTCTACCAACTACATACTCTTCCATCGTCACTACACTGTTGCCATGACAACCATGCACAGGTGTCAACCCTCTACCCACACCACTGGGTGTGGGGTGTTTAGGTCTAGGTTTCTTGAAGGTAATAGTCTTTAATCCTTCTTCTTCTCTCTCTTGGATTTCATCCACTATCGCTCCATCTTCTTCTTTATCTCTAGTTTTTCTTTTCTTCAATTCGTCAAGAAATCCAAATGCTGCATGTCTATTTACTTCGTCTGCACTCATTCCTTTTAACCCTTTAGTTCCATCATCTTTTAGATCGTATTTCCTCCACTTGTTTGGATTCTGAACGTAATCAGGCTGGGTGCGTTTTTGGTACGAATGTTGACGACCTTTGAACCTTCTATCACTGTACTTAATACGGTCATGTGATGGGGATGCCCCTGAGTCACGAGCTCGTTTAGCAGGTGGCGTGTAAACTTCACGAGAGGAATCTTTAGACTTCTCTTTCAGCACCTTTGAACTGTGAGATGATAAAACCATAGATAAACAACAAAAAGGACATAGCATACAATACTGTATTTGCAAAACTTTGGACATAGCACATTGTATTGTGCTACTAGTACCAATGGACTCCTTACAGCTTACTCTGATGGTTTCTGCTTCAGTTTGGACGGCTGGAGGGAGTCCAGAGCACCAAACACATCTGATAGTCTCTCGTTGAACTTCTCCATGATGTACCTTATCGACCCTTTACCAGTTTTGAACTCCAAAAAGTTTTAACCCTTTGCACACTGAATATCAACCACGTGGCGTACAAAATGAGCAGAAAGAAGTCTCTGACAGAGCAGATAGCCGAGCTAAGCACCACCAGGCCGGTCTCCTTCCATCCTGATGAAGAGGAGCTGTCTGATTTGACAGCTGCCAGGCTCAGTGAGTTCAGATACAATGAAGAGAATGGTAACAACACTTGGAGTCAGGGTAGGCCTGCTGGGGGTCACGTGAGATTTAGAGCAGAGCTTGAGGAAGATCCAAAGTATGCTGGCAGGAGAGTGAGCAGAAAAGACCTCGATGACTCTCTTTATGGTACGATGTACATACCTTTTGTTTAGGATTAAATGCCCATATGTTGATTATATACTGGTATCAACAACCCTTACATACACAAAGTAGATTTACATTCAGATGAAGATAGTGATCGCTCGGAGCAAGATAGTGACATCATTGAAGAAAGTGACCAATCAGATTCATCTGAAGAGGAAGACTTTGACGAGTCACCCGATGTGATGGAGGATGGATCACATGATGAGGAGGAGGAGGAAATGGATAAAGAAGGAGATGAAGGACTTTCACTAGCCCATCTTCAAGATGACATAAAGAAAGGAGAAGCAGTTAAACAGCAGCTAGGTGAGGTTCAATTCTCAACCCAGGAGATATTGCTTAAGATAAAAATACACTATTTGGTCTTTCCCACCTGTATTAAATATATGTTTAAAAGATACATTTAAAAGATGTGTTTAAAAGCTAGAATATTATTTTAAAGATGGCCATGTTTGAAAGATAACATAAAGATATTTCGTTTGAAAATAGCTGTTTGAAGTATTATGTTTAAAAGATACATGTAGCTATGTTTGAAAAGATATGTTTTTAAGGATAGCTATGTTTGAAAAGTTTAAAAGATGGCTATTATTGGTCAGGTGCTTTTCTTGGTTACAGGGATGTGGGATGGACTCCTTGAAGCTAGAATATGTCTGCAAAAGGTTCTTCTTCTCTGCAACCAGCTGCCTCAGCACCAGGCAATGGAGTCATTCATGGCAGCTGGAGGGGCACCGCTCAATGAGACGATGAAAGAGAGTGAGTCAGTGAGTCATTGTGTTAGAGCTGCACAGTATATTGACAGTGAATGGAGTTAAATGCTGAGTGCCAATGTTATAACATATCACATGATTTGATGGTCATAACTCTATCACTGATGGTCATAACTCTGTCATGTGATGGTTCTAACACACTTTCCTCCTATGCATGTTCAGGTCAGCTCAAACTGAGGAAGTTGTTTGATGAGCTGTTGGAACTCCAGCAGATGCTGTTTTCAAAAAACAAAGAGTTAAATTTTCTAGGAGGTCAAAGTGCAGATCAAAGTGGTGATGGTGCAGATTCTCTCAGTGATAATGATGAAGAAATCCCAAGTGATGATGATGACATCAATGATACTAAGAATAGTAACAGTGCTATAAATAGCGACCAAATGGACTCGGACAATGATGTAATCTTATCAAAAGGAAGTAGAAAACAGAAATGCAGAGAATGGGTAAGGGTCTGGTTGAGACAATGGTGTGCATTAATAAGAGCTATGGTTGGTTCTAGGTGACAGCTGGAGGTCAGCGAGACTATGAGAGTCACGTGTCAAAGGTCCATCGTGGTTTCCACCCGTATCGAGACGCCACTCTCACTAAATGGAGCAATAAGACACAACTAGCCAGTGGGAAGATCACCAGCAAGGTGTGTGTGTGGACACTGGGTGTATGAGAGAGAGACTAGATCATTTTGATTCAGATACAGTCTCTCTCTGACATAACTTGCATTATCCAGTCTGTTTTGTGTTCGTGGTACTCCTCTACAGGCATTTGTCCAAGTTGACAGGAATGTGTTGACACAGATTGAACACGTGAGACTATTTTTTTCTCTCTCTCTAGCTGTTATTGTCTTATTACTTTGTCTTTGTCTTTGCTGCAGGTTCTCAAGGACAAAGATCGTTTGCTCAAAAGAACCCGCTTGAAACGATCGATATATCGTGTATTAGGGAGCAGTGAGGGGGCGGAGTCAGAGGGTGGAGATAATGAGCAATCTGAACAGGGGCGTGACGCTCATTTGAAGGACTGTGATGAGGAGATATTTGACGATGATGACTTCTATCATCAGGTACGTAGGAATGACATTGAGTTTACCTTTCTGAGTCAGCAAACAGTGCCTTCAAAGTTGTTCGCTTTACTTCCTTATAACTGTTGCTATGGTAACTGCAGTTGCTTCGAGAATTGATAGAACGTAAAATGGACTTCACAGTGACCTCTGATCCCGTTGCCATGGGCAGGCAATGGCTTGAGTTACAGAAACTGAGAACTAAAGCCAAAAAGAAGGTGGACACAAAGGCCAGCAAGGGAAGGAAGATGAGGTACGTAAACCGTATAGCGGGAAATTTTCGCAGGGTTCAAATTTTCGCTATTTTCGTGGTGGCGACCTGATCGCGAAAAAAGAGCCGCGAAAATTTGAACATGTGATTCAAACAGCACTTGCGCACGTACATCATTGCTGAACATAGAATCCGCAAAAATTTGAACCGTACAAACTGGTGTTCCTACATGCTTTATCGCAAAAATTTGGACTTGCAAAAATTTCCCGCTATACAGTATATCTCAAAGTAAGCTAGGAGAAGACAACTTGTGAAATTATAATACGTGATAAACGTGACTATTCTCCAATAATTCTCACCAGTGACCATTTTATATACCACCCACCCATCTTTCATACAACATGCAGATACAACGTCCACCCTAAGCTGACCAACTTCATGGTCCCCATTGACCAGGGACAGCACTGGTCAGACCTCTCTAGGAACGACTTGTTTTCATCTCTATTTGGAGCACACCAATCAATATCATGATGTAATAGGTAGCAGGGAGAGAGAGAAACAGACACATGTACGGAGATAGAGAGTGCATACACAAAAAAATTCACTAATCATAATTTTAAACTGTCTCAATTTTTTGGATAATGATTCCTAGTAATGGTCTAGCAATTGGCATTGTTACCATAGTAATGGCATACCGTTGCTATGGTAATGGTATAACTAATGTTGAGTGAATAACCCCTGGCCATGAGGGGAACCAGACAATCTAGTTCGATGAAATGCACTTTGACCTCCAGACTGACCCGGGATGGGGGGAGTACGTTGATTCAAATTGGGTGTCTGGAACCCCGGCACATTGGACCCCTGTGTCCCGGGGGTCCCCACAATGGGGGAGAAGGCTTGTTGAGGGGTCTGAGGTAGGTGAGATGAAAAACCCCCTCGAGATTGGCCTGCCCCCTGCCTAATTGCCAGACAGACGACAATGGTTGCTATAACAACCACAAGAATGGTGAAAATGATGACAAAATAGTTTGAAGTGTCTTCGACAAAAACAGTTTTTGGACGCCTATGGGAAGTGGGCGTGGCAGCAGGACGTTGTGGTTGCTTAGCAACAGAGGGGGGTGGTTTGGTGTGTGTAGGGGGTTGAGCTGCGAGTGTGATTGAGGGCTCAATGATGTAATTGACGGTGAGGGTTGACTCCTGGTGGGCCAGGGGGGAGGAGAAAGTCACAGGGAGGTCAGTGAATGGCTCCTGGTTGGAGTCGGACATGATGGAGACACGGTAGGTGGCTATGGTACCGGAATCAGACAGCTTCACCACCGATATGGGGAATGGACTTACAACCTGCGTGTGCAATGGTGTGTAACGTATAATTTGTAAGTTTTAGGGGGAAAAAAAGGTACAGAAGCTGAAAGTACATGAAAATTTGATAAGTTACCTCTAACAATAATGAACTACTGTATGAATTCAGTACTGTATCTATCCACCCACCTTGAGAGCCTGCAGTTGCCTAGGCAGTCCACTCACATCCACCATCACACTGCTCTCCCTGGCAGACAGCACTATCTTGGTCCGACTGAGAGCAAAGGCTGGTATGAAAGGAACATTCATTGTTGTGGAGAATACTTCGTAAGAGTCACTGAAATCTTTGGCTCTCACAGTCAGTGATAGTGCTACGCCCTCCATTGTGGACAACATCTCACCAGCCGACAGATCCCCAGTTCCTTGCAGCGAGCAATAACTCATTCCGGTTTCAGAATCAAAATAAGACTCGGACGAAATAAACTTTGAAACAGGTAAAGTATTTCTCGATCTATCCTTCAGCTCCAGCAGGCACTCAAACGCCACTTGCTGTATAAAGATAGGGAGGTCCTCTTCATCCTCAGCTACCTCAAACTCCTCGTAACATCCTGGGTTGGGACTGACTTGAATCAGAGAGAAATCTTCGTCCTTTGCGTGTACGAAGCGCACAGGAATGAGATAATCGTCCATCTCTCTCTCGGCATTGGTGAACATCGGCAGAGCCATGGAGGTCACGTTGAAAAGGACCCTCTCGATCTTAGAGACAGTGATCTCCGTGTGCGTGTCAATCACCTCCTTGATGTTGTGATAGATCACCGTGGTGCCCGTGGAATGTGCCACGCCCACTCCACTCTCCGTCTGAAGCTGTACGATCTCCTCCTCCCCAGCTGACCACCAGCCCGGCTTGTCCTCTGTGAGGTGGGTCGTGAAGCACACCTTGGAGCCGAGGTGGACCGTGGCCAGGGAAGGCAGAATGGCGTAGCCGACTCTCACTCTGATGTAGTTAGCAATGTGAGTGAGGGAGGTCACGAATACCTTGAGAATGACGTCACCTTCCCGGGCTGCTTTGACAGAGTAGGTCGCGTTGCCCGTTTCTGGCGATATTCTGATAATGTCATAACGACTTAATCTATAGGAAAGGTCGATTTCGGCATAGTCGTAAGATCGTCCGATGTTGTCGTGGAGATGAACTATGAACTCTGCCGAGTAGCCAAGAGGGAAAGCGTGGTACTTTGAATTGGGCGTGGCTTGAGCTAACGAGAGGGGTACGATAGAGAGGGCAGAAACTGGTCCAACCTGTTTGACAAGAAAAAACAAAGTTAAACTCAAAAAGTTTTGTTACTGAAAATTTTCACAGTATTGAAAAAAGAGGGATAATGAAAATTTCACTTTCTGTTTGAACAAAAGTTACTCACACTCTAAAAGTTTGTTACCTACTGAAAATAATTATTTCATGATTTGAAAATGGAAATTTTTCACTTTCTGTTAGTCATGTCTCTGACTGTATTCACTCTGTAGGTCATTGCCCGTGACACACACACACACACTGCCTGTACAGAGGCGACCAGTCTGAAGGTCATTGTAGCACTCGTATTGAGACTCGTTGGTTGCCAATCAATCGCCATAGCAACAAGAGTCAGGGATACAGTGCAACTCCAAATCAACCAATATAAAATTTTGTAGCAAATAATGTTATTGACAAAATTTTTTCACCAACAATCTTGTCTCTCATGCACCAGTGTACCACTCACCTCGACATGGACCATGACGGTCTGGTTCAACCCCACCTCCTCCTCATGGGACACCACCATCACCACCGCATGCCCACTGACGGCGGCCACTCTGATCTCACCCTGGGAACTGAGACTAACCAGGCCCCTCTTCTCGTCCTCGACCGCCGAAGCACTCTCTTGCAAGAGGTGATAGCTCAGAGGGGAGATGCCATCTCTGTTGGTGACGATCTGAGCCAGACCGTTGTAAGGAAGGAGAAAGTGCCCGTTGGAAGGCCTCAGGAGCTGTAGACGGGAGATGACTTGGATCTGGACGTGATCGGTGAAGGTAGCCTCCTCAGGAACACAAGCACCTGGGTGACATTTAGCAGTGAGTCTGATCACAGCTTGCCCGGGGTGACGGGTCCGAAGTAAGGCAGAGAAATCCTGTTCTTCCTGTATAGAGACACCAGCCTTGTCGTAGATTGAGGCGAGGGACATGACGTCCATGTTGGAGGAGGACCAATGGAAGGAGAGGCCGGGGGTAGCACTGCCAAACGCAAAGGGGGTCTCGTCGTTGGAACCAAGGGCGTGAACTCCGACCTCTACTCCTGCAAGTAGGCGAGTCGAGGGGACAAATATCTTAATCCCTTTTAATTTGACGACAGTCACATAGACCACGTCTTGAGAATAGGTCAAAGTTCGACCAGTTACTGGATCGATTGATTGAGCCTTTCCTGTTACTATGGCAACACCAGGTACACGAGCTTCTATTATACCACCATCATCAACTGTTGCCACGGTAACATTAGAAATGGAGTAGGCGATCGTAGCTTGAGGTTTAGGTCCACCACTGCTACGAATCTGAATGGATAGAGATTACATGATTGTCACATGACTGGTCACATGACAAGAATTGATACAGGTACTCAATACAGTTGCCGTCAGTAAAAAATTAGAGTGAAGTTTTAGCATTCAAAGACCAGAGGATCTCAGCTAATGAAAGAGTCACATCGGCAGATGGACACACACACACACACACACACACACACACACACACACACACACACACACACACACACACACACACACATACCTCAAATGTGGCTGTTGGTAAGAGAGTGATATACTTAGGAGTGAGTTTGAGAGCGTCAAACACTTGTATCTCATGAGGCCAGCTGGAGACCACCTTACCCCCTGTGGTAGTGGCGTTGAACAGGAGGTGAGTGGTTCCCACGGCAACACCATGGACCATGAAGACGGCACTGTGGGAGATAAGGTCAAAGTTCAACAAGGAGAGGACGTCTTCAGTTGCTGGGGAGACTTTGATGTGAGCTGTTTTAGGATTGGCCAGCAGATTCATATGCCTGAGGGGGTGAGAGAGAGAGAGAGAGAGGGAGAGGGAGAAAGAGAGAGAGAGAGAGAGANGAGAGAGAGAGAGAGAGAGAGAGAGAGAGAGAGAGAGAGAGAGAGTAGCAGTGAAAATTTTCAACATAAAGATTTTCCAATGTATACCGTATATAGGTCACATCTTCGTATGGTGCAAATTCTTGCATTATTCATATTCCATTCGAATATGCGAAAACAAAAATTTAACTTCAGCATTTTATACGCACAATACGAGCACATGCAGATTATACAAAATTCAAAAATTTTAAGTGCATTTACTGTACACTAACACACACATAGACAGTGCTACATGTACATAAATATTTTGATTTTACACCTTACCTAAGCTGATCGGCTGGAAATGGAGACTGTCGTGAGTCCAAGACGCTCACAAAGGCCAGCGTAGAGTTCCCCAGCTGTACCTTATCAGCCACCTTTACCTCCACACTGGCTATCCCCGCCACGACCACAGTAGCTGCGATCGGCCCATCCACCTCCAGACAGAGATCAACCACTGTCAGTTTCATCTCACCGTCTGAAAATGGTGTCAGGACAATCTCGTGAGATTTGGCCGAGTAGTGGACACTCGCTGGTGGGCGTGTCTTGGTCATGTGATCGATACGGAAGTGTCCTGAGCCGTGGTTTATGGTGATGGTGCCCTTGTTGCTGGGGTGATTGAAGAGGAGCAGGTACGAGGGAGAGAGGCGGGGCTCCGAGCGGAGGAGGAGGGACAGGGAGTGGTTCACACCGGGGGAGAAGGGATCCTACAAGAGAGAGAGAGAGAGAGAGAGAGAGAGAGAGAGATGAAAATTTTATAAAAATATATTTCACACAGAAATAAACGAAATCCTTAGCAAAAACAATATTACGTTGGTGTGTACATACAATAGGCTATTCAAATACACCATCAAACGTCAGCAGTAGTCAGTCATGTGTGGTAAAGATAATTAGTACAAAAACTTAATTTGCTATTGTTGGCAATTTACATTAAAAACAATCTTTTCAGCTGCCAGATATCGAGGGGTGTGGCTATCAGAGGTGGCAGTGATCACAACAGAACCAGCCTGCTGACTGCGAAACCTGACACCAAGGATAGCTAGAGAGAGAGAGAGAGAGAGAGAGAANAGCTCAATACGACCTTCCTAGGCTGAGATATTCTTGATAATGTGTTGAGAACCTAAACCATCATACAGTGATGAGAAAACAAGAACCTAACTCAATACGACCTTGCTAGACTGAGATACAGCCCAGAATGTATCTGTAAGCCATGTGTGTGTGTGTGTGCACCTTCATATTGGTGAGTGAGGAGTGTAAGGAGGTGGAGCCTCGTTGCAGGGTCTTGACGTGGTGGTAGGAGCCGTTGACGGAGGAGAAGAAGGAATGGAGGTACTCCTCTGGGAGGAGGGTCTTCAGGGGAACATTCTGTGAGTGTGTGAGGATGTGAGGGTGTGAGGGTGTACGTATGTGTGAACGTGTGATGGTATAAGTGTGTGTGAGGTAACTTACTTCAGTCACCAGGATCTTGTGGTTGACTTTATCAAAGATGTGGACAGTGATAGCATACTCGCGTCCGACTTCTAACACCCAATTATTGCCTGGGATGATGGTAAAACCTACCAACACAAAAACAAAGTTAGATACAATATTTTGATTTTATTATCTATTTAAGCAAATTCATTGTTACCAAGGTGATGAGGGGGTACCACATGGATACCAGCCGTTGGTTTGAGAGCTGATGGAGTGTGCAACATGTCTGGTTTCAAAAGGGTTAAAGATAATACCAGTACAATGGTTCAACATGTGTACATAGATGTCAAAAATTCATAATTTTAATTGGTTAATTAAATTAATAATTAAAGGATACTCTTATCTTGAAGCACAACCTCTGTGAACCCCACCACCAGTCCGGTGACCCTTGACCTCCGTCTTTCCAGCCTCCCCACTGTGGTATTGGTCACCTCCAGGAGGTACTGGTCCGAGGGCATCGGGACCGTCTCCGTCTTCCCGTGCTTGCGCCTCTCCACCCGATAGTCCACGAAGGAGAGAGGGAGGATGTACACGTCGATGGAGGGCTGCAGCATCAGGTTCTCTATCACTAGCAGCTTCACAATGTCAGGTTTGACGTTCTGAAATGGACACAGAGAGATAGATGAAAGAAAATGATATTAATACTAGCAATGGAATCAATTGATATCGTAATTTGTATCAAAGAGTGCATCATACTATATCACTGTGCATCAATTAGAATCATTTCGTATCACTATTATCATCTGATTTGTTATTCTGTATCAATTTTGGGATCATTTCATATCATTTTGTATCACTCTGTATCAATATCTAACCTTCCACACGGGGTCAGTGATCTTGACGTGAACTTTAGCAGTACCTGTGTTCACTCCAGCCACCAGGACAATATCACCTTGGAGACCCTGAGGGGATATGGGAAATTTCCATTACACCATCATAATAATTACCCTCTAATCACAGGGGCTCACCCTATTCTCCAGCTCCCCAATGATGGGATCGGTGGAATAGGTCGACTCTTCAAAAGGAATAAAGTTGAGGATGGCCTCAGGTTCAGGCTGCTGGTGGGTAGCCTCCTCATCGGGATGAAGACTCCACTCAAACTTGTGCCCTCGAACTGTGCTGAACATGTTGCCTGGGGAGGGAGAGAGAGAGAGAGAGAGAGAGAGAGAGAGAGAGAAAGAAACTTTGAGAAAAATATCAGGAAAAACATGTACTAGGAAGAGGAAAAAAAACACACTTAAAAGAACTGATTTTGTCACTAAATTCACTTTAGTGACTCTACAAAATGACTAACATATCATCAAGTTATAAGTAGTATTTAATGGAAAATTTATCACATAATGAATAAATACAATAATTAAAGGGGCGTGGTGATCCTTACCCTCATCGTCAAACGCCTGCAGTTCAAACCTCTCTGGCTCCTCCTCCAGGAGCAGCTCCCTCGTCCTGGTCGTGATCTCGATACGAGAGATGGTGTCCACAAACACATCACATCTCAGTGTCACACCTGTCACTGTGAGGGTGTGGGGGGGGGGGGGGGGGGGGGGGGGGTGTGAGTGTGTGCGTGTGTGTGTGTGTGTGTGTATGTGTGTGTGTGTGTTGGTTGGAAATTACTAAGCAACAGTAGTAGATCAAGTAGTTTGTTCTAATCCAAACTGAAGTGATTATGTATGATTATCTACCTATACAAATTCATGTATTTTCTATAAAGATAACCAATAATTTAAGCTCTTTTTTTAAGCATTTTGCAATACAGTAGTGATTCCTTTGAAAAAGTCACAATGTAAACTTCCAACAAATTGGTTGCAGTGCCTCAAGTGGTCAGCATGAGGTAATGCAACTATAATGTGGATGCAAGTACATGCACATAGCAAAAGACTACATGTGCAAAGGAAAAAGAGAGAGCATATGCAAAGAAGTAAGAAGAAAAACAACCTACCTTGTTCCTCTGCTATGATGATGGTGCTCAGTCTTGTCTGCTGTGAAGACTGGGCTGTCAGCAGAGCCTGGTTGGAACACCCCAGGTCTAGGGACAACAACCAAGAAATATGCCCAACTACTCAACTATAAATAACAAATTATGAAACTATCCACAACATGGAACACACACTTCATTTCTCTTTGAAACAACACACCCCACAGTAACACATAACTTACTATCTCTTTCATGTTGGTCATACAGAGGTTCCACTGATGCAATATCAGGCTTAGTGCTCAACCTACATTGATACAACACTCACTATAGCAACAAGACACTAAAAAGTACACACTCAAACTTACCATGTGAAGCAACCTTGGGGGGAATTCAAAGTAAAATTGACCTTTACCCCTGAAGAGGGTACAAATGGTAGAAGAACCCGCGGTACGTTGAGAGAATACTGTTTGCCGTTAGAGGGAGCTAGGCAGGACAGAGTAAGGAACAGAGAAATGAAGAAGAGTTGCTTCCAATGCAGCCACATCTTTGAGAGTCCGCCAAAAGTAACCATGTGTTAAAATTGAGTGCACATCAGGTTAATTTAATCTGAGTTCAAAGGTCATTACTAATAAAATTTAACCCTCTGCACGCTGATTTTAACAACAAACAAAACAAGGGTAAACAGCAGTAAGAGAAAACTACCCAGTAACTGAAGAAAGAACGCTCCAAAAGTAGACTTCTTTGATTTAAGACATGGCAGGTTAGTCGTTTTAAGTTTTATGTATCTTTGCTCCTCCATTACTTGACGTTTTGGCTTCATTCACAGATGACGATGAAGGAGGGTCTTTCCTGGGCGGTTTTGGCGCCAAGGCTGCCTCAAAGTTTGGAGCAGGAGCGGCTAAAGTTGGGAAGAAAGCCGCCCAGTCTGAAGCTGGTAGGAAAGCCAGCAAAGCTGCCATCAAGGGAGCGTCAGACAGCATCAGAGATGACATGATGAGTCGTTTTGACGACCCAAAGTCACCTACCAGTCCCAAGCCAGCTGCACCAAGTAAGAGCAGTGAATCGAGCTCCAAAGCTTCACAAGAGAAAAACACCGTCCCTTCCTGGATGGACGATGACAATGATAAACCCAAATCCCATTCCTCAAACACTGGTTCCAGCTCATCCAGCTCATCCTCGAAGAAGCAACACTACGGTGCTCCACCAAAGCCATCATTGCTAGGGAAATTCAAACTGAACGTGAACATGTCGAGTTCAAAGCAAGCTGCCCAGACGCGCCCGGTCCATCGGCAGTCGAGAGACAAAGTGTACAAGCAGCGGCTGGCCAAGTCAGCAGACTGGGACCGGCTCCCTCTGGCCCAGGCGCTGTACAACTTCAAGGGTAAGATGAAGTGTGATCTGGAGTTCAGGAAAGGTCAGATGATTAAGGTAATAACGAGAACTGATGACCAGTTTGACTGGTGGGAGGGGAAGATTGAAGACAGGGTGGGCATATTCCCGGCAAACTACGTCAAGATGGTTTGACAGTACGTGCATGCACATGCATGCATAATATATAGTGCTGATTCTTGTTGTGTTGTGCAATACACACTATGTTATAATTATATAATATTATATGATTGTAAATATTAATGATCTCAACAGCCATCACCAAAGTTAATGTTTGCATGTCTTTTGAAGCACCATGCATTCATCAAAATGAAGGACACAATGACATGCATAGATTTTAATGTAAAGGTATATCATTTATGCAGTAGTTTGTATGATGCAGTTCTATGTGCACATGTACTCTCATTAACAACGGTATCCTGAGCAACTAAAGTTCCATAGAGAAAGGCAACTCCAACTCAAATAGCGATCACAGCATAAATCATGCTCATAGCAGCCTTGATTGTAGCAGCAGTTTCTACACACCCACCACCAGCAGTCGCATCCATCACCACACAATCCGAGACAATCTGGACCCAATGGACAACGATAGCAACATGCTCCAGAATTAGAGCAATAAGTTCCCGAACCACAGAAACTTCGTTTGGCAAGATGGTGTTCAGTCTCTGAATTTTCTTCATCTCCAGAAGCTTCATGGTCATCAGAGTTTCCATTTTGGTATTTGCGCAATTTCATGGCTAAAACGTAAAATTTCATAGCAGCAGGATTGTCAGTTCCTAGGACTTGCATGTCATTTCCAAGTTTCACAGCTGCTTCCACAATCATACTTACTTCAGCTCTTTGTAGCAACTTTTCAAAAGCAATGTTTCTAGTCACATTTGCCCCTTCAAGCTCCAAGTGGTCCAACTCTGTGCGTGTAACACGATGTTCTTTAAATGCATTTTTCATCTCTTTGTGATAGTCGGAGGGAATCGTGAATCCTGTTAAGGTGTGTTCTTCACCCAAAGTCACAAAAAAGTCCCTTCCGCTAACAGAGAAGAGAAAGTCATTTCCATAATGATCTATCATATACAGCTGTTCCCCTTCCTTGTTGGTAACGAGTAGAAAGTCTGAGTTGTCATCTTTGACTTCACTCAAAACGTAGATCCCATCATAACTACTCTCGAAGTAGGCAAATTCAAGCTTGTTAGGCATCAGGGTGATGACGTGCATCTTTCCATCATCATTGTCTTCAATATCATCCATTGGGTCTTCAGGCATCTCTTGAGAGTGCAGCAAGGAAGCTGCTTGCACATACTGACTGCTGCAGAAGAACAGCAGCATGGTTGCCAGAAAGAACTTTGAAGTTTTGTCCATGATTCTTGAAGCTGTAGATTGAAGAGTCTGACGAGGTTGCAATGTCTTAGCGGCGAGATCAGAGCTGCTTTTATAGCATCAGCCGGGCCCCTTCCACTCATGCTTATTGGCAGTTGATGATCTCAAAGAAATACCTTAGTAATTGTAAACTATAGCTCTGGTTAGGAAAATTGAAAGTACTCTGAAACCAATTAAACTTATAGGCATTTGAGTGCCCTCAATTTAATTATTGTCCCCAATGCCAGCTGCATACAGTTGTTTTAAACCCTCTTTCCTTATGTTGTTTACGCCACCCTACCAGCCAGCTAGGCCCTGTACTACTCCACTCAATTTATAATAGTGGTTACTATACATGTGGTTAGGAAAATAGAAAGTACTCTGAAATCAATTACACCTAATCATTCCAGTGGGCCCAAGATATTCAATTTTTACTGATACAGTGTCGCTATCTCCAGTATAGTTGTTAACTCCTATATAAGTTATATATACCTCTAAGACTTTCTGTCTGCTCTGCATATGTAACAGCTGTTTACTCCTCTCAGTCAGTAGTGGTTGTGATGTCAAAGAAGCTGTGGTTATAGGAAAACTGAAAGTACTCTGAAATCCATTAAACTCTCCATGTATGAGGGTCTTCAAGAAAATAAATTTAATCTATAGCTTGCGTGTGTACCATGCACCTGTTTATGTAGTCCATGGTCTATGGAATAGAATAGGTGTCCGTTCTCCTTTGCGGTTGGTTGATGGACACGTACAGACGACTCACTCAAGGCTCACTCGAGTTCACAATGTCATGTAGAAGTCTAGCTGCTGCTTGAGCATCAGACCATCGCAAATCCCCCACAGAATCATCCTAGGATTCCAATATCATGAGGGGGAGTACTGCATGGGCCAAGTTAGTCTATATACTCTTCTTCTTCGTCTCTCGATCGCAGTGTGTACATCATAGCTCGCCATAGACTAGGGCCAAGTATAATACATTAT
Source organism: Tethya wilhelma (assembly GCA_964030475.1). Taxonomy (NCBI): domain Eukaryota; kingdom Metazoa; phylum Porifera; class Demospongiae; order Tethyida; family Tethyidae; genus Tethya; species Tethya wilhelma. The sequence continues at coordinate 1,718,297 of CAXIPT010000009.1, read as the reverse complement.
AATTATTTTCTTATGTAGATTTATGTAACAGTTGTTAATTTGCAATTGTGTTGTGCCCCTCCCCCCCTTTGTGCCTCCCGTGGCATGTTAAAATAATAATTATTATTCTCTGCAGAAAGTATGGTATATTGATAATTCAATTTTGATAACGTTCATGTCAAAATAATTAATTTAATTTAAAACTACACATCAAAGTACATCTAAGTGTGTATAAACAAACAAACTACACATGTCATGACATGTGGAATGAAGTTAATGTGTGTACAATAAATAATTGTGGTTAAAACAATGCATAGTATAAATATAGAGTCATGAAATTATATTGTACAAGTTTAGTTATCGATATCTTCAATCATTATATCATCTTCGACTCGTGACATCACACTGCCACGCCCACTATCCATGTCCAAAACAATACTGCCACTCCCACTGACCAACCTCTTGGAAGAAATGGCCGAGCCCCTCTCTCCTTGAGCACCATTTTGAGCTGTCCTCTGAGAGGCTTTGGAGGAGAGATGACGTGAGGATTTGGATGATGAGGAATGGGGTTTGGGACTCGTGATAATGAGAGCGGTGGCACTGGTATCAGCCCCGAGGGATGAGGCAGTGGATGGTCTCGGACTGGGACTCCTGTTCAAGAGCCTCGCCTCCTCAGGAGTCGGGAGGACATTGGGATGGAAGTTGGCAGTTATGGAAGATTGGTCTGGAATATGACAGAGAGACAGTAAAGGTATTTGGCTAATCATAATCCATGTAGATTGAATTTGTAGGCTAACAACTAGTATTAAGTTGTAGTTTAAGGTCTATATAACACCTAACAATAATACACACACACACACACACACACACACACACACACACCATAGTTTAGTATATAACTCACCTATGACTTCATAAACAACATTGTTGTTGTTGTTATTGTTGTTGTTGCCGTTCTTCTTCATCCACTTCTCACCCACCTCACCACCAATGCTTGTCTCTGCCATCTCAACAGCTACAGGGTTGGAAAAGAAGGCACCTGGAGCAACTGGCACCTTGATCTTCTGAGAGGAAACAATGTCCACCTTCCTCTGGCTAGCTGGGGTGGAGGCGAGTGAGTCTAGCTCATGAGATTCAAAGGTCTCTCCTTCGTCTAGGTGGTTCTCAGGGATAAGGAAATACTCGTCCACACTGCTGGCAGCTATAGAGGCATTGTCATTGACTTTAGCACGACCCAAGCTATAGTCAACGTAGCGTTCATCGTAGGAGCTAGGAACTGGTTTTACCTGTTGAAAGGAATATAGTTACCACAATAATAGTAGATTGCTGTGAAGTTTAGAAAAGTTGACCGTATTCAATGCTGCAAAATACCATCTAGCACAAAAATTGGGCGGATTTTAATATTGATAGATTGGCGGTTTTGGTTAGGGCTACGAATATTAAATCCGTGAAAACATGCAGTCATTTTACTGCAGCACATGCGGAATACACATATTGTTACATGCCCTACTGCCAAAATAAAATCCGCCAATCATGGAATTTTTGACAATCCACCAAATTTTATTCCCACCAATATTTTATGCTATATGGTATATACTGGTATATCATTAAGTTCAAAAGATTTGACAACTAGTCTTATAAAATCATGCTACGATTCATACGTACCTTGATTGGAACAGATTTAGACCTCCTCTTATGCTTGTAGCACAGCACCACAATCACAATCAGCAGTAGAGTTAGCAACAGAATGGTGCCAGCTGGAATAGTCGTGGCTAGAATGAGGACCAACTCATCCTCAGAATCCTGCGGGACAGGTGGAAATATTATCTCTGATACGGTCACATTAGCGGGTGTGAGGATTGTCCCATTGAAAGAGAAGGAGAGAGTGGTAAGATCTACCACCTGATCCACAAATGCAACCAGCTGCTGAGGTATTCGAGCTGCAACGATCAGAGAGACAATGATGCTTCCTTCAGACACCTCTATGCTGATGATCTCCAAGTCAGGATAATCCATTTCAAACTTTGCCGTGAATTCGGCAATAAACTCTTCTTCTCTGCCTTCAACAATCTCAGTATAGTTGGCATCATAGATAATATTGACTGCAACTCGAGCTACATCTTCCATTGTGAACTGATTGGAAGTGACTGCCCCTGGTAAATGTGCAGTGGATGGTTCTGTGTAGGCTGTGAACACAATCTTATATGTGCCTCGATCTCTAATGAATATATCGGTGAAGGTAGCCTCCCCATTTTCTAACGGAGCGTAGGTGGAATTGACAACGGATGAATCATCGTATCTCTGAATCTCTGCGGAAACAAACCACATACTGTTTCTCCAGCCGTGGTCTGAGATGACCTCACGGTTGTAGTCTAGATCGATAAGCTGAACACTCGGGTAAGGAAAGAGGATGAAAGATGTGTTTCCATCTTGAGGTTGCTGGGATACTTGCAGTGCAAGTTGTCTTGGTTCAACAGTGATTGTGGTAGGTTGGCTGATGCTAAAGTCAACACTTAGTGGATACGTGACGGTGAAATAGATAACATAGTCCCCAGGATGGCTGAATATGAGCGAAGAGAATATAGCTCTCCCCAGAGTGAAGTTAGCGGATGCTTCTATCAGGAATCCTTCATCTGGGCCGCTCACAATGACAGCTGTTAACACCCATGGGATTTCCAGACCCAGTGTTGTCACTTCTGCTCCGTTATTGTCCAACATGGCCACAACAGCTACTGATGATTCGTGAGCCTCCACACCATCGACAATTCCAACTTCACCAACACCTGCTTCTTGGATGATGTGTAGATTTGCTGGAATGGATAGTGTGAAAACATCAGTCTCATTTGCTGCCTGTTCTTCTTCTATCTGTTGTATTTCAAAAAATGTTGGGGGTGCCGTATCATTTTCACCAAAATCTTCAGGCTGTGGACCCCCAGTAAGAGGGGTCGCACGTACCCCACCAGTGGGATCAACAGGAGGGGGAGCTGGCTCTTCAATATTAGCAGAGAGAATTGTAACTGATGAGTTCAAGGCCTGTACAAGCTCCCCGGTTTGAATGACTTCAGCTGCCATCTCTGCAATGGAGGTGAGCTGCTCGAAAGTGAGTGGACTGGTTTCTTCTTCTTCTTCACCATCATCCCCACTGCCAGTCATGGTGGCATTCATTCCACTTCCTGTATCATTCATGGCATCAGTTCCATTCCCATCAACAGTTGTAGTGGTTGTCAGAGTCTGTGCTGGGGGGTCGCCTATCTCCATCTCAATGGTCTGCATCTCAAGGCCTCCATTATCATCTTGGCGTTTTCTCCTCTGAGCTGTCGTTCCTTCGCGAACCACGTTCACAATCCTGATCCTGTCTTGTGGGATGTCAAGAAGAAGGGCGAGATTTCGCACAAGGAATGTATCATTGAAAAAATCCATGACGCTGACAGTGATATCGAGAGAAAGCATAATGACAGGACTGATAAGTACTCTGTAACGGTTACTTCCACTAATCGTCAGGTACAGCTGCTTGGTCTCCCGGCTGTAGTAGTTGGAGCCAGGGGCGTGACCTACGGTCGGGATAAACTGCTCCTCTCCTCTGTTTGGATCTCCCCTCGTATACTCCAGGTTCCCTCTCACAAGCATGGCGTTGTTAGGAGGTACATACTCCTCTGAATTTCCCTCTCTCCTGTAGACATCCAATCTCTGTGGGTTGGTATAGACAATTCCCACCACGATCGACTGATCAGGTTCGGAGTTNTCATAGTTTAGTATATAACTCACCTATGACTTCATAAACAACATTGTTGTTGTTGTTATTGTTATTGTTGCCGTTCTTCTTCATCCACATTTCATCCACCTCACCACCAATGCTCGTCTCTGCCATCTCAACCGCCACAGGGTTGGAAAAGAAGGCGCCTGGAGCAACCGGCACCTTGATCTTCTGAGAGGAAACAATGTCCACCTTCCTCTGGCTAGCTGGGGTTGAGGCGAGTGAGTCTAGCTCGTGAGATTCAAAGGTCTCTCCTTCGTCTAGGTGGTTCTCAGGGATAAGGAAGTACTCATCCACACTGCTGGCAGCTATAGAGGCATTGTCATTGACTTTAGCACGACCCAAGCTGTAGTCAACGTAGCGTTCATCGTAGGAGCTACCAGGAGCTGGTTTTACCTGCAGTGGGGATTGAGGAATGGTTGCAATTTGTGACAAGAGTAAAGTATCAGCAAAAATAGTCTTGCATACATATAAAGCTGGGATTTTAGTACGTATATGGAGTGCCCCTTTTAGTGTGCTACAACAAAGAATTTGGAAAATGCTGCAAATTTTTGAAACGCTCATTTACTTTTTACACTTTCAATATTTGCTCTGCCAATGCCATGTAGCTCATGCAGTTTAAATTCAAATTACTAGCTACAGTTCACCTACCTTGATAGCGACGGTTTTGGAGTGCCTCTGGTGGTAGTAGCACAGCACCACAATCACAATCAGCAGTAGAGTTAGCAACAGAATGGTGCCAGCTGGAATAGTCGTGGCTAGAATGAGGACCAACTCATCCTCAGAATCCTGCGGGACAGGTGGAAATATTATCTCTGATACGGTCACATTAGCGGGTGTGAGGATTGTCCCATTGAAAGAGAAGGAGAGAGTGGTAAGATCTACCACCTGATCCACAAATGCAACCAGCTGCTGAGGTATTCGAGCTGCAACGATCAGAGAGACAATGATGCTTCCTTCAGACACCTCTATGCTGATGATCTCCAAGTCAGGATAATCCATTTCAAACTTTGCCGTGAATTCGGCAATAAACTCTTCTTCTCTGCCTTCAACAATCTCAGTATAGTTGGCATCATAGATAATATTGACTGCAACTCGAGCTACATCTTCCATTGTGAACTGATTGGAAGTGACAGACTCTGGCACATGCACAGTGGATGGTTCTGTGTAGGCTGTGAACACAATCTTATATGTGCCTCTATCTCCAATGAATATATCGGTGAAGGTAGCCTCACCATTTTCTAACGTAGCAGAGGTGGAATTGACAATGGATGAATCATCGTATCTCTGTATCTCAGCTGAGACAAACCACGTGCTGTTTCTCCATCCATGGTCTGTGATGACCTGACTGTTGTAGTCTGGATCAATGAGCTGAACACTTGGATAAGGGAAGAGAATAAAAGATGTGTTTCCATCTTGAGGTTGCTGGGATACTTGCAGTGCAAGTTGTCTTGGTTCAACAGTGACTGTGGTGGATTGTACAATGCTGAAGTCAGCATCTAGTGGATAAGTGACAATGAAAGAGATGACATAGTCCCCAGGATGGCTGAACATCAGCGAAGGGAATTCAGCTCTCCCCAGAGTGAAGTTAGCGGATACTTCTACCAGGAATCCTCCGTCAGGGCCACTCACAATGACAGCTGTCAACACCCATGGTATTTCCAGGCCCAGCTCTGTCACTTCAGCTCCATTATTGTCCAACATGGCCACCACAGGTACTGATGATTCGTGAGCCTCCAGGCCATCAACAAGTCCAACTTCCCCAGCACCAGCTTCTTGGATAATGTGCAGACTAGTTGGGATGGAGAGCGTGATAACGTCGGTCTCATTTGCTGCAGCTTCCTCTTCTATCTGTTGTATTTCAAAAAATGTTGGGGGTGCGGTATCATTAACACCAAAATCTTCAGGCTGTGGACCCCCAGTGTCAGGGGTCGCACGCACCCCACCTGTGGGGTCAACAGGAGGGGGAGCTGGCTCTTCGATGTTAGCAGAGACAATTGTAGCCGATGAATTCAAGGCCTGTACAAGCTCCCCAGTTTGAATGACTTCAGCTGCCATCTCTGCAATGGAGGTTAGCTGCTCGAAAGTGAGAGTAGTGGTTTCTTCTTCCTCTCCATCATCATCCCCACTGCCAGTCATGGTGGCATTCATCCCACTTCCTGTGTCATTCATGGCATCAGTTCCATTCCCATCAACAGTTGTAGTAGTGGTTATGGTTTGGACTGGGGGGTCGCCTATCTCCATCTCAATGGTCTGCATCTCAAGGCCACCATTATCATTTTGGCGTTTTCTCCTCTGAGCTGTCGTTCCTTCGCGAACCACGTTCACAATCCTGATCCTATCTTGTGGGATATCGAGAAGAAGGGCAAGATTTCGCACGAGGAATGCTTCGTCAAAGAATTCCGTAACATTGACACTGATGTCGAGAGAGAGCATAATGACGGGACTGATGGCTATTCGGTAACGGTTACTCCCTCTGATGGTCAGGTACAGCTGCTTGGTCTCCCGGCTGTAGTAGTTGGAGCCACCCTCTTCAGCTATCGTCGGGATGAACTGCTCCTCTCCCTCGTTTGGATCACCCCTTGTATACTGCAGGTTTCCATTCACAAGCATGGCGTTGTTAGGGGGTACATAAATCTCTGAATTGCCCTCTCTCCTGTAGACATCCAACCTCTGGGGGTTGGTATAGACGATTCCCACCACGATTGACTGATCAGGTTCGGAGTTGAGCAAATGGAAGGCAAAGTTCTGTGGATTGGTGCTAGTGAGAGCTGCGGTGTAGTGAAGCCCGGCGGCCACAATGGTGTAGAATGTTGATATTCTCTCCTGGCAGGTGTAGCCACCGCACCAGCCGTGGTCTTGAGGTCCATTAATGAGGTCCACGTAGCCGCTGGCACCTAGACTGATGGGCGAGAGACGTCTCACTTCAGTGTCTGGGTCAAGACTCTCCATGATGAGCATGAGGTGGTCCAAGTCGGCACAGTGGTACATGTTCCACTCGTCCACAAACTCACAGTCACTTTGGCTATCGGGTAGAAAGCCATTTCCTCGTACGATTCCCTTCGAGGGATAAATAGAATTGACATCAATTCGTGATCCATTCGGGAAAGTCTGTACAGTCCTAGGAATACGATAGTCTCCCAGTCCGCGGCGAGGATCCCCGTCCCACTCAAACTCAGCTCGTGAGATGATCGTATGCAGGCCTGATGCCTCGCTGAATGATCCATCCAAATCTTTTAGAAGCACCTTCTTGAGTCCATCACAGTCCATGTCTACACAGTCGGATGGATTGACACTGCCAAGGTTGGGATTTCGGACAAAAACTTTCAATTCTGGTTCTATTCTTGGGACAAAGGAGATTTGATCGAGATAAACGGGATGGTTGGCATCTTCTGAACCGCCATTGGCTGTGATCACAACATCCTTGTTAGTACTGCCGCACTGCACTTCATCAAAGTTGACAAATTTGACATTGTGGATGTTTGTGAGACCAGCGATGGCAGGGTAGGAGATGATGGAGAACCAAGGAGCTGGAGGGAAATGTCCTGAACCGGACACAAAGCTTGGAATAACCACACCAACATGGCCACCACTGGGAGATAGTATACCACGATTTGAGAGTTCGTGATTAGCAATCCTTGGGCGCTTGCTGTCATCTCCACAGCTGAAATCGTTGCTCCTGGAGACAATGACTGTGTTCTCGATATCGACTGTCTTTGTGCCTAGTATGTGACTGGTGGCAGCTGGGCGCATCACACTCACATAGACAGCTGCCTTGTTGTTCACCAGTAAGGTGTTATTGATGTGAATGCCAGCTGGTGAATAGCTGAAGATGCCATAGTGGAAGCAGCTGTAGACTACAAAGTCACTCAATCTTGTGCACCCGGATGGATGGCCGTCGGTGTAGCCAAGATGGACGCCATGGAGGGTAGAATGTGCTATGTTGTTCCTCACACTATCTTCACTGTTGGGAGAGCATGCCTCGCCGTTGGTATGGAAACCAGACTTGGCACCACCAGCTGCTGAATTGCCGATAAGTGTCAAACTTTGTGCTTCGCTGACTTCAAAATTAGCTGTCCAGAGGCTGTTTGAAGGTTCAGATCTCTCTCTATAGGTTCCCAGGAACTGGGCCAGGGAAGCGAGATTGTATTGGACACTATTATCGTTTCCACTGACAACCACCGAAGGGCCGACGGTGCTGTGGATGACGTTGTTGTGCACTCGTATCTCGTCTGTACCAAACACACCAATGGCTGTGTTGTATCCGTCGTGGAAGCTGCAATCACTGACATAACTCTCTGTGTTACCAAGTCTCAAGAAAGCCAGTGCAAACCTTGGATCAAAATCGTCCGTGTAGCCAATCTGCCCACATCCTCTGAACTGCACACCCGACAGCTGTGCTAGTCCTCCATAGTCTAGGTTTCGGCTGACGAGCACTCGACAGCCAAATGCTTCCTCATCTGCTAGTGAGTCATCGCCATTTTCAATGACAATGCTTCGATTTAGGAGACCAACTTCTGCACCAATTGTGTAAGAGAGGCCATTTTGGAAGGTGTCTGAAATGACATGGTGTGCGTAGCTGAGGGGTGTGGCAAGTGTGATGGTTCTTCCAGATATAGAGCTGATCTCGTGGACTTCAGATTCAAATCCCTCATAAGAAGTCGAAGTGATGACGATGAATTGGCCAGCTTCCCAGTCAGTAATGTCTTCTTGCACCTGTATCACACTCTCACCGGCCTGTGCAGTGCTAGCTAATGTTGTCCATGTACGAGAGAGAGGCATTGAGTTCAAGATCAGTTCACCAAAGACACCTATTGCTTTGGCACCAACGGTTGGACTACCAAAACTTCGGTCAAATGGAAATTCAGGAGTAGCTTGTGTTCCATGAAGAAGGATATTGACTTTGTTTCTGAAAGGAGTCTCAGGGTAGCCTGCTACCAATCGGCCCCCATTGATGATGATCAGGTCGGCTTCTATGACATGATTCCTGGAGTCCAGTAGTTCCATTCCTCCATTGATAGTGAGTATACCCAGCCTGGGAATAGGCACGTCGACAAGTATGTACAAGCTGCTATTGATAGTGACATTTTCACCAAATTGTGGCAGTATGTTGTTAGGCCATATTGAATTGTCTGACCACATGTAAACAACGTCTGGACGGCCTGGGGGTATAGGAGGAGGGAGGGTGGGGCGTGGGGGAGGGGTGCAACCATCGAAGAAACATCTGTACGTTTGGAAACCAAGAACTGTGTTCACGTCAGGAGGAGTTGGACCCCTTATGATGTAACTTAGGGTATTGTTATCTCCTAGGAAGTAGTCGCCTGTATCAGTTGTTTCTGGACTCTCCAGCAGTTGAGACTCGTTCACAGCTTCTCCAGACGCTCCAATAATGGTCATATCTAGAGGTCGCGGGTACGAATGACTGAAGATGATGTAATCGTCATCAGTGAAGCTCTCCAAGTGAAGATTGTATGAGATATTGGAGAATGTTCGACCTTCGACCCACGTGAATTGGTAGCTGCTGTTGAGTTCTAGCAGTGCCATGTGACCAGCTCCAGCACGCAGCCTCTTCTGCACAAACATGAGATCGACATTTCCATATTCATTAGACAGGCTGATGTTAGTGAACTCCAGACTAGATGGAAGAGGATCAAAGATGGCTACCCTCCCGAAGGTCAAATCTCCTTCACAAATGGAACCGTTTGTACCATTAGTGCCGGCTCCGAAACTAGATGGGCCGTGGTGTCGACAGCTGCCATCAGGAAGGACACCGGTGGTTGGGATGAGCAAATGAGGACCAACTTCTCCTGTGAGACTCCCGTCGAGATCCCGTTGGATGTGCTCATGCATCCATTGCCACTGTGTGAGCTCATCTCCAGCGTTGATGTAAGAGATCTCTTTGAACCAGGTCTCAAAGCCTCCCTGGAATGATCGACAGTGAGAGCATGCTTGAATCGGGAAGCAGCCTCTTCGATCAAAGTTCACAAAGGTCACGTTTGAGACGATCAGATAGTTGCTATGGGGTGTCTTGACGCCAGAAGCACTGCAGGTGTTGGGGGTGATATCACTGTACCCCACAATGAGGGTGTCTTTGATCACCGCGCCGTTCACTTCACTCCATTCTCCTTGAATGAGGGTGTATTCCACTCCTGCTATTTTGTTGTCCAACATGATGCTGTCTCTGAGCTGGATGGCTCCCACTTCAGAGAATTCCACACCTCTGTCGTTGTGCCAGGCAAAGAAGCGGTCGTAATAGACAGGGCCTGGGCGATTATCATTACAGTCACCAGTAATGGTGGGATAGTACGATCGGAATAACCACAGACCGTACCAACCAAAGGAATGAGCTGTGTTATCGGCAAACTCCAGGACAGGTATCTTCCGAGGACAAATGGTGGTAGTGAAAGATGGTCCCGTTGGATGCTGAGGAAGACGGTACCAAAATCCAAAGTGAGTACCGCCAGCAGCTGCGTTTCTCCTGACAATGTTATTTGGATTGACGACCCAGAAGGTGGCAGGTGTGATGTCCACGTTGAGTAGACTGCTAGAGGCTCTCACAAAGACACCGAGATTATCTTGAATGATGTTGTTCTCTTCAATACCATCCTCCAGGAAGTAGGCGTGGCCAAGAATATTGTAGGCTACGTTCTTTTCTATTAGGAGGTAGTCGACTGCGTGAACTGTAACAGCTCGATTGAAGGTGTGATGGATCCCACAGCCTCTGACATAGGAACCGGACACATTTCCGTTGAGATGGAAGTGGATTGGGTATCGGCCCAGTCTGAATGCCTGACCAGCATGTGTCACTTCAATGTATTCAAACCTTCCAAAGACGTCTCGCTGGTTTTGCCGCTCTGCGTGTATCATGATTTGAGATCCAAACTGATCATTGACAGTTTCTGCACCAAATCGTCCTAAGAAACAGGTCTGCACATCAAATTGACCTGGCCTGAAATCATCAGGACATTCGTCAACCTCTTCGACCCAGTCCTCATTGGTGTTGCCACGGACAACGACATTTCTAGTCAGATATCCCACCTCTGCGCTTGTGTCGATGAGTCTGCCGGCTATGGTCTGCTGCACAGAGATGTGCTCGTACTTCAGGTTCTCCACTGTGGTCAAGATGGATCCCTCTTCTCCAGCCTCTATGGAAGCAATCGTCAATTCCTCGTTCTCTTCAAAGCTGAAACTGGTGGATGCAATGACAATCTTCCCACCTCCAGCAATGTCCCAGTCCACATAGTCTCCCAAGTACAACTGATTGTCTCCGGCTCTTGCTGTCCTTATCAGCCTGGTCCACGTCACGTTGATCGGACGACCGTGCATGTCAATCACACCATTCCTAAGAGCAAGAGTCTTGGCTCCGTACACTGGGATTTCTGTGGAGAGCACATGACCATAGAGCACTATCTGTGTCTTGGAAAGGAAGGGGTCTTCCTCAGTTCCCACTTGGAGAACTCCTCCGCTAGTAATGAGTGCTCCCTGAGTGTGAAGTTCGACTTCATTGTCTCCTTTCTCTTGGTCAAAGATAAGCTGTCCTCCTTGAATGAGGAGATAGGCGAGTATAGGTGTCCTGGTATCCAATAGCAACGTCTGTCCCTTTGGCACAACGACAAAGTCCCCCTCGGCTGGTAGCGGTCCCCCTCCCCATGTGAAGGGAGAGCTCCAAACGTCCACATACCAGAAAGTGATGTTCGTGGCAGCTCTTCCTTTGCCAGGGATCATAACGACCACAGGAGCCATCACTGTTCTTCCCGATCTCTCTGTCACACACACTATCATATCTTCAGTAAACTCAACCACCACACACTCGGCGTTGTCAATGGTAACATTGGGAGTGTCTGTGAAGCCACTCCCCATGATGAGCAGGGGAGTACCCCCTTCAGTACCCCCTCTAGTCTGATTGATGCTGTAAACATAAGGTGTAAGATCTCGGCGATATGTATAGCCTCCCTGTATGGGGAAGGTTTGTTCGAGAGTTTCAAGGATTACCTCACATTCTAGAATATCCATTATTTCGGTATCAGGTTCTGGGATCAGACACTCAAATTCAGTTAGTGATGCAATACTGTCGGTGGGTGTACACTCTTGTCCACATATGGTTACCGTGGTGAAGCTGGGGTGATTTCCAATGCCACTGACAATCAGAGGGGATCCCCCTGCTATACTGCCTTCTGTTGGTGAGATACCATCAATGAGGATCTCATATGTGAAGGTTACATTATCAGTAACCCCTCGTCCGACTCCACCCACGTCCAAGATGACATCATAACTTCCACCAATATTTCCATCCACCATACACTCTATCATGTTACCATCGTTGGCTACAGAGGAAATGGAACAGTCTGCTCCTCCGATCCGAACAGAGCTTGAATCCACGTCTCCAAGGAGATTGCTACCCGACAGCTGTATGGTGTCTCCCAGCTGTCCATTCGGTGGGTCTATACTGGATACGAAAGGTGTGACGTCCATTGAGAATGAATATTCAATCTCTCCCGAGTACGTAATTCCATTCTCGGTACTGACACTAACAGTGTAGTTGCCAGCATCACTGGAGCTCGTCCTACAAGAGAGAGTGTCGTAGCTCACAGAGTTTATAGCACAGCTCGTCTCTCCAATAGTGACACTGAGGGTTGAGGGGTCAGTGGGAAATCCAAGCCCACTGATAGTCAGTTCAGTGCCCCCTCGTATGCTCCCCATAGGGGGGTCTATGCTAGTCAGTACAGCCATGCTGGCAATGGAACTTGCTCCTTGTTCAATACGTGCGTAACCATAGCACCTATCATCCGTGAGATTACAGATCTTCACTTGTACGCTGTAAACACCAGCTGGAAGTGGTTCCAGCTGACACACGATGCAAGTCTCGTTGGCTGCGACCGTTGGGCAATGATAGCCTCCCACATAGACCAGGTTGTCCTCCGGGGTGGTGTCGAAGCCACTCCCACAGAAGGTGATGTTCGTTGGATCATTTCCGCTGACAGATGTGGGATCAGCTGACGATACAATAGGGGTGTGATCTTCAGAGTAAGCAAAGATGCAGCCTTCCTCAATGGCACAAGTTGCTGCAATGGTTTGCTCTGCAAACTCAACCATGAACATGTACTCCCCTCCGCTGTCCATGGCAACCGTTGTGCAGTGGATTTCATAGTAACTGACGTTGGTGACAACGCACTGGTACCCTCCGATGGTGACACTAACTGGATCTTCGTGGTTGAGGATTTCCCCTGATATGATGACATCAGTGCCTCCCTGCACAGAGCCTTGAGGCGGAGAGATGTCCAAGACAGCTGGCATCAGTGTGATGGTTGCTGCATCTGGATCAAGGATGTACGCAGAACCCAGTCCACTGATAGTGAGCTCTATTTGGAGTGAGGTAGAAGCAGCAGGGAAATCCTCCGGACCAAGATACAGGGTGCAGTTTATCTCCGAATCAGTACTACTTTGGACGAGACAAGAGTAGCCATCGAATGTGATAATGTTTTCATCTTCCATTGTGCTGAACAGTGAGCCATAAATGGTGTAGACCGTTTGTGAAATGGTTCCAGTTTGAGGGGTCACACTCTCCACTGTGGGGGTACTGCAGGGGGAATAGTTCCATATTAGTTGGGGGTCATCACTGCTATCCCCCATTGGGGGTTCATAATCACACATGACCTGTCGTCTCCTCCTAAACAAGACGTCTTCTGTGGAGCTGGAACCAGTGCCACTTCCACCAGAACTGACGCCATTTTCCATGACAACCACTTCAGCTTTGTAGCCAGCAACATACACTTCGATTTCTTCAAACCTGTTCTCAATTGGTTCACTAACATTGACCACACCCCTCAGTAGTGGGCCAACGTAGCTGGCATCAGTGGCATAGTAGTAGACGCCTTCTCTCATGAAGGTGTATGTGAACGTGGTTGCACCTCGGTTGCTAGAGAAACCATTCACTACAGGAGAATTGGAATCTGAAGTCATTGTTTGAAACAGTTGCAGTTCAAGTGGAGCTATGCTAGGTAAGCAGTCCAGTTCCCACGTCCAGTTGATGGAATCGCCGACTTGGATTTGGAAATCAGCTTGTTCCCAGTAGACGTCAATTGTAGATGGAGCTGCAAAGAATATGAGAATAAGAAAGTTAATCAAATATGATTATTATAACAATTATTTTTAATGCATAATAATTCCATTTTTTGTTTCACAACCTACCTTCAAACTGTGATCTGATCAGCTTGGTGGAGTAGGCTCTTGATGAGCTTGGTGTAACGAACTGTACTTCATTGGCACTCACAGATACAACCTCTGCTTGTGTACCCCCAACAAACACTTCGGTGGCCCCCTCAACAAATACACCCCCTTGAAGTGTCACAGTGGTCCCCCCGAACGAAGATCCAGGCTGTGGCTGGTTCACATTGTTTGAGTCCAAATTCACTTGAAGTTGATAGTTGAATATCGGGAATGGAGGAATATCCATGCCCATGTCTGGTTCCGATGATTCCATACGCTCCAGAGCCTCCTCCAGTGCCATGCGAGATAATGCGACTCCGTTAGGTGTTGCCACAATGATGGAATCCCTGCCGGGGGGATGCTGGGTTGTGGAGCAGAAGATCTGTGTGTCGCTGGCGTTGTGCACCTCACATTCTGTGTTGCCAATTTGGACACTCACATCCGCAGGGTAAGATGCACCAAAGTTTATCCCCTCAATAACGAGCAGGGTGCTCCCAGTGACTGGACCCAATCGTTTGCGTAACCATAGCACCTATCATCCGTGAGATTACAGATCTTCACTTGTATGCTGTAAACGCCAGCTGGAAGTGGTTCCAGTTGGCACACAATGCAAGTCTCGTTGGCTGCGACCGTTGGGCAATGATAGCCTCCCACGTAGACCAGGTTGTCCTCCGGGGTGCTGTCGAAGCCACTCCCACAGAAGGTGATGTTTGTTGGATCATTTCCGCTAACAGACGTGGGATCAGCTGACGTTACAATAGGGGTGTGATCTTCAGAATAGGCAAAGATGCAGCCTTCCTCGATGGCACAAGTTGCTGCGATATTTTGCTCCGCGAACTCAACCATAAACATGTACTCCCCTCCGCTGTCCATGGCAACCGTTGTGCAGTGGATCTCATAGTAACTGACGTTGGTGATGACACACTGGTACCCTCCGATGGTGACACTAACTGGATCTTCGTGGTTGAGGATTTCCCCTGATATGATGACATCAGTGCCTCCCTGCACAGAGCCTTGAGGCGGAGAGATCTCCAAGACAGCTGGCATCAGTGTGATGGTGGCTGCATCTGGATCAAGGATGTATGCAGAACCTAGTCCACTGATAGTGAGCTCTATTTGGAGTGAGGTAGAAGCAGCAGGGAAATCCTCCGGACCAAGATACAGGGTGCAGTTTATCTCCGAATCAGTACTGCTTTGGACGAGACAAGAGTAGCCATCGAATGTGATAATGTTCTCATCTTCCACTGTGCTGAACAGTGAGCCATAAATGGTGTAGACCGTTTGTGAAATGGTTCCAGTTTGAGGGGTCACACTCTTCACTGTGGGAGTACTGCAGGGGGAATAGTTCCATATTAGTTGGGGGTCATCACTGCTACCCCCCATTGGGGGTTCATAATCACACATGACCTGTCGTCTCCTCCTAAACAAGACGTCTTCTGTGGAGCTGGAACCTGTGCCACTTCCACCAGAACTGACGCCATTTTCCATGACAACCACTTCAGCTTTGTAGCCAGCAACATACACTTCGATTTCTTCAAACCTGTTCTCAATTGGTTCACTAACATTGACCACACCCCTCAGTAATGGGCCAATATAGCTGGCATCAGTGGCATAGTAGTAGACGCCTTCTCTCATGAAGGTGTATGTGAACATGGTTACACCTTGGTTGCTAGAGAAACCATTCACTAGAGGAGAATTAGAATCTGAAGTCATTGTTTGAAACAGTTGCAGTTCAAGTGGAGCTATGCTAGGTAGGCAGTCCAGTTCCCACGTCCAGGTGATGGAATCGCCGACTTGGATTTGGAAATCAGCTTGTTCCCAGTAGACGTCAATTGTAGATGGAGCTGCAAAGAATATGAGAATAAGAAAGTTAATCAAATATAGTTATTATAGCAATTATTTTTAATGCATAATAATAACATTTTTTTGTTTTACAAACCTACCTTCAAACTGTGATCTGATCAGCTTGGTGGAGTAGGCTCTTGATGAGCTTGGTGTAACGAACTGTACTTCATTGGCACTCACAGATACAACTTCTGCTTGTGTACCCCCTACAAACACTTCTGTGGCCCCCTCTACAAATACACCCCCTTGAAGTGTCACAGTGGTCCCCCCGAATGAAGATCCAGGCTGTGGCTGGTTCACGTTGTTTGAGTCCAAATTCACTTGAAGTTGATAGTTGAATATCGGGAATGGAGGGATATCCATGCCCATGTCTGGTTCCGATGATTCCATACGCTCCAGAGCCTCCTCCAGTGCCATGCGAGATAATGCGACTCCATTAGGTGTTGCCACAATGATAGAATCCCTGCCGGGGGGATGCTGGGTTGTGGAGCAGAAGATCTGTGTGTCGCTGGCGTTGTGCACTTCACATTCTGTGTTGCCAATTTGGACACTCACGTCCGCAGGGTAAGATGCACCAAAGTTTATCCCCTCAATAATGAGCAGGGTGTTCCCCGTGACTGGACCCGATCGTGGCTGTACTGATGTGAGTAGGACAGTCGAGTTGTACTCTATCTCGTACCCATCTACCAAAGTAGCCACCTGGTCCCACACCTGGACAGACAGGTTTGTCACGTTTGGTAAGGCAATTGCTGGGACACATTCGATTGACGTGAGATTTGCACTTGTAATGACACACGGTACATCGCCAACCCTCACGGAGGAAGGGAAGAAGCCATAGATGTAGAAGAGGTAAGTTAAGAAACGCTCGATGTTAAATCTTCCCTCATTGACTAACTCCTGTGGTGGACGCTGTGTTCCGTTGCAAGCTTCACAAGAGAAGCCATCAATTTCACTGTTCATTGAAACATTAGCTTGAGATCCATTAGCACACATTACGCAGAACTCTTCAAAGAAGTTGTGTACCTCATCAAATCCTTCAAGGAGATAGTTGATGGCACTGACATTATAGTCGTCAAGGAGATGCCCAAATGAGCTTTGATTGGTCATTTCACAAAGTTTCAAGTCGTCTACTTTCGGTAGACCAAGACCGTACTGAAACCATGGCAACCAAGATATTGGTTCGGAAAAGTAGTCGCTAGCATGATTCTCAAACGGAAGGAAACCATTTCCAGTGATTTTCAGCACATTTCCTCCCCCAACTCCACCTGTTGCCGGAGTGACGGCATCCACTACCAGGAGGTACCTGAAACACACGTCCTCAGCCACACGAGCTACCCCCGTCTCAGGAATGTGGACTGTGATGTCGTAGAAACCGGCAGTATGGTCCGATACGGTGCACTCAATGTGAGTTTCATTTGTACTGGTCACACTACAGGCACTGTTGCCGATAGCAACGGTCACGTCATCTACAGAGTTAGTGAATCCACTTCCATATATAGTGACAGTGGTACCCCCTTGTCCCTCGGAGGGAGAGATCCCATAGACGTGGGGAGTGAGGGAATCAGTGAAGTTGAAAGAACAGCTTTTATTTCGGCAGGAAGAAGGGATGTCGTTAATGATGACCTCAACCTGAAAGGTACAAGATACAAGATGATTACAGAGTTTGCTGACAAGTAAGGAGTTTGAGTAGTTGGGAAAAAATCTGGCAGAAGTGTGACTCGAACCATCACCCATCTCTGTTATTACAAGGCGGGAGTAGTAACATTCTAGCTACAAAGTCTTTATACAAGACAGTGAAATAGATTCATATTATCATTCTCACTATGTACAGTCCTAATTATAATTAATTAACGTAACTAATGTAATTATCAAACACATACCACAAAAAGTAATTATAACTGTAAACTAAACTGGCATTTCAGAGGTAACACCGAACTAGACAATACCTCATCATTACCTGTGGTTCGGGCTCCGGCAGTCGTAGCATGTCTCCTCTCAGAGGTCTCACCCACGTCCCACCATCCGTGCGAGTCTCGACGGTGATCTTGGACTCAGGTCCTGTGAGATATTCTCCAGAAACGCCCAGCGATGGAATATCCCCGCGCTTATTGGTCCACTCTATGTCCCACCTATAACCAGAGCACATTCCTCCTCTACTCACGCTGAACGTGAGTGGACTGCACACACCTGCACGTAAGATGATCAGATGAAAAGACACTTGTAAGATGACAATATTAATGGTTGGTGGATAAGACCAATAGTACATTATTATGTTAGAATTCTTGAAATATTTCACAAACTGCAAACGTTTCAGGAGTTAGTGGGCTGTGCTACAATTTCTTATTAAAGTTACTGGCAAGGTAGTGACGTGAAATGCTTTACCTTCTTCAGTCTCGTCCCAAAATTCTGCCTCGATAATTTGCCTGAGATCTCCAGGTGTCACATCTGCTGGAAGGTACACTGTTTGGTTGCCATAGCTCAACACAAACGTCCCTTCTACCGCTCCAGTGGCTTCTTGGATCTGAAAGTGCCAAAATTAAGACATAATAGCAAGTAAAAAAAGATTCCTGTCAATCCAGTTTGACTTGTTTTAGGTATACCTGTTCCACATTCACCATCGGCATTTCATCAGATTCCTCTTCCACATCCAGATACCCAGTGATCAGTCCCATTCCGCTTCCACAATCTCGGACATCGTACGTCAATTCAAATACAGTAGTAATCATCACAACATCCAGGTCACCATCACTGCCATCACCGCTAGCACTACCCGATTCCAAGGTAGCATTCTCGGAATGAGACTCATTCTCAGCATTGAACTGGAGTATGGGAATGGGCAAGTCTTCTCTAGTCACTTCCACAGAGTTGATGAGGACATTGTTAGGCCGGGCTGGTGAGGCTTGTTGTAGCACTGTGGGACCAAGTGACACAAGATTATGATAACGTACCGAATACTACTTTGATCGACACACATAAACACACGAACACACAGACACACAGGCACACAGGCACCCAGACACACACACACACACACACACACACACACACACACACACACACACACACACACACACACACACACACACACATATATACACACACACACACACACACACACAAGAACACACATAATCTGAACTTAGCTTCACCTTCCTCTTCCTGACGAGCACACCATTCTCTTTTCTTTACCTTCAGCATGCCATTGACTATATCCGTATGTGTGTACAGTAACACAGCACTAGAAAATGTGNGAGAGAGAGAGAGAGAGAGAGAATATTACTATGACATTATATAAGATTCGTGTTAGTTTTCTTACACTTACTTCAAAATAAAGTCTCTAGTTCCACTAAATGTGATCTCATCGTCTTCATTTGCTGTGAGATAAGTATCTCTGACTCGTAGATTTGGCAGGCGGGTTCCTCTATAGGCAAAACACAGCTGCAAGAAAATAATATTAACATACAGTGATATCAAACAGCAGCGCTGGTATAGCCTCGTACCCAGGCCCCACCCACCTAGTATGAGGCTAGTGCTACATGCATGCAAGTCACTAAGTGAGGAATTGACTCCTACATGTAACATACAGATATGGTTCACTAAAATCATAGATGCACTTACATATCCAACAAAGTCCACTTTGATACCGTTATCCAGATTACTCTCCCAGACAACCTGGGGGTTATGGAGGGAGTTGTGTCCACAAAATGACGTGGTGCGGTCCAACCGATTGTGTTGAGACTCTTCATAAGATTCATAGAGCTGAGCCAGCTGTGGAACAGGCTCGGGACTTTGTTCGATGAGTTCGTTGGAGCACACCCAGGCAAAGAGTTCATTTAGCTCATCTGTGAGTTGTTGAGATGAGGTGTCGGTAGGGAGGATTGGCGTGAATCGAGGATCTTGGACCAGCTGGTTAAAGCCAAGATTGAATCCGTTTGGGTATGTTAGATACTGTGTTGTCTCGATTGATGTTGTTAGTGTGAAGTTAATTGTGTTAGAATCAGTATCAAAATCACGACGAACACAATCAAATGTGTCAGCAGTGAGGCTCAGTTCAGGGATGTCAGAATGAACCAATCCATAAGGAGTTTGGAACACAAAGTAAAACTCTGATCCACTATCTCCGTATTTCTTCACGACACTCACACGCCCAATGTTCTGAATGACCTCCTCATCATTCAACACCTCCTCAACCTCATCAGCTCCAGCAATGGGGGAGAAACTGACCAATGAGCTGGCAGACGTCTCCTCTAACTCAACCATAAGAGAGACGGAACATTCGATGGTTTGGTTGGCAGACAGTTCTGGCAGAGAAGACACTGTAAGCTTCTTGATAGCTGGACGAGCTCCCAGGAGAACAGCCTATGGTGATTGATAGGAGAATGCGTGAATGGCACTAGGAACTGCATATACTTCAACATTAAAATATGCAGAGCTGTATATAAGGGTAAGTACAATTGTAAGCTGTTGTATACAGTGTTCCTGAAGGTTCAAACTGCATGCATTTGGTAACTGATTTTTAATCTAAGCTATTTTTAGCCCCTTCTAAAGCGGTTTTGGTTTCCATCTAAGCGATTTTTTTCCCCAGATCTAAGGAGATAAAAATCTCTTAGAAGGGGTAAAAAATAGCTTAGATCAAAAATCAAAATCGGTTAGCAAAATCAGTTTGAACCTTCGGGGCCACCGTAGTAGTGTGCTAGCTAAAGGGAGTTCATACATGTTTCTCCTGGACGGCTGTCGAGGTGATCTCCACCCTCTGCTCCTCGTAGTCTCCTTCGAAGGGATACTCCGTGTATGACAGGCTGTGAACTTTGACCCCAAGACCAACATCGTATGGACCTCCACCCTGATTGGCTACGAGCACAAAGTAGTAGTAATTGCCGCCCTCCAAGTACATGGGATCTGAGAACTGGCTACTAAATCTATCCCACCTGTTATGAGTGCACAGGAAATGGAATGATATAAGGTTAGGGAGTGAAACTTTTCATCTGTCTCTTAGAATTTGCTAGACCTATATACCTATACATAATGTGCACAAATTGACTACCTACCATCTTATGCTTACCTAAAGGAAGTATGGCTATTGGCTCTGGCAATCTCTTCGACTGGTCCGCCATCTTTGCTGAGATAGAGGCGACTATGGTCGTCAGAACGAACATTGAAAGTGAAGAGACCAGAAATTGGAGGTACAAAGAATCCTGTAAACCGTTGACTGAAAAATGTATCTGCTCCCAGTTCAACAGGTGTCAGGTATGTGCTGAGGTACATTCGTTCATGGACAGCTGTCTTCTCAGAAGGAGGGAAATCAAGGAGATTGCCAACGTTTTGAAAACTATCAAACACTTCTCTCAGGATACCCCGACTGCCTGCAGTGTACATGACAAATCGAGGCTTAAAATTTACTCCACTTGTAGTGTGCGTACACACTGCCACTAGAGAATATAAACCTTGACCTCTCAATAACTAATTACCCAATTTGAAACAGACTTAATTTACTTGCAATTACACTCTGCATGCTTTCTTCACTATCACTAATGCATGTTTCTCTGTACCTGGATAAACTGAAGCTGTGTTAGGCTGTGGTCCAGTGACACACTCAATGACCCCTATGTTGTCTTCATCGTACTCTTCAACAACAGTTACCTCCTCACAAGGAACACCTGTTTAATACATTATTATTATGTCCCTAATTAATTAACTCTTAACTGGCATGAATTACGTAATATTATACTTGAGTATGATAATTATAATCTTATAAATGATATGCACACACTGCACACTATATCTCAGTCTAGGAAGGTCGTATGAAGCTGGGACCAGCACTAATATGATCAGCTCAAAGAGATCTTTAAATGATGTGCTTTATTTCAAATTTTGAAAAATGTCATCAAATAATAGCACTCGACCAATAAATTCATGGTTTTGACCATTTTGGTCAAAATCTAAATCCGGCAATAGATCATATCATTTGAAAGCTCTCTCCGAGTTGATCACAATGGTACCAATCCCAGGTTCGTGACAGGTGATGCAATAGTTAATTACCTCCTACAAGAACTCTGATATTATCAGAGTAATTGGCCAGGGGGATGTTCACTGTAACTGAAATTTTTGTACCCCCTTCAGTGCTCCCCCCACTGGGGGTCACAGAGAGAATATCTGCAAGAAAAGAGAAAAAGTAAACATCATTAAAATTATTTTGGTGAAGTGTTTTTCCTTTATATTTTACTAACCAGCGTGAGTTTGGAAATGGTAAGGACGAAAGTTGTTGTCAAGAGCGATAATCTGATCGATGTGCCTCGCTTCAGAGTTGCCCCTCCTCTGGGTAACAACACTCACGTTGACTGACTCCACGGTCCTGAGGGCGTGGCGACATGTGACCTCCGCTGTACGGTTGTTGGTATCATCAAGACTTGAGGGAAACCTGTGGAATAATTGAATGATAAAATGATTATGTGTGCATTTTAAAAGTTGATGTATGAAAAAATTGCTGGAAAAAAAACTTGACATTTAGCTCTGATTCAAACCCAGGTCTTTTGAATTCTAGTTGAATGCTTTTACCACTGAAGAACAAGAACTCACAAGCATTGAAGCAGAGAATCAACACTACTATTTATTGTTTCTGTGAGTTAACTTCTAAACCAGACCGATAAGGTTATCTTTATAAACTGCACTCACTTGGTCCCATCTCGGTCGATGTTGCTACACACCCTCCCTCCTACCAGTATCCTGGTGAAGAAGTCTTGGTTGGCTGTGTCTGGGTCGGGGCTGTCTGGATCATCAAAGCTAGCTGCAAACAGATCCCCACCCAATTTCACTGTCTCCTCAAAGGTAGAGGCAAGTGGTTCAATTGTCTTCAAGAAGGGAGTCCAGTAGCCATAGTTGTACTGTGTGTGTGTGTGTGTGTGTGTGTGTGTGTGTGTGTGTGTGTGTGTGTGTGTGTGTGTGTGTGTGTGGAAGGGTTATCAATGTTCAACACAAGTTTACATCATTAAATTTTTGACAGTATAACTTAAGATCCTCGCAAATCTTTTGCAACAATAATAAATTATTACAAACACTCACAAGGAACTTGCAGTTGCTACAAGTGACGTCCTCAAGACCTGACCCGGTGCTAACTTGTACAACCACATCAAACTCTATGTCACCCCTCACTGGCGATGCCCTGAGGTGGTGTAATGTAGCACAAGTTAATAGACAATTATACACGGACACTGAATGCACATGCATGTCGACGTACGCAGTGACACAGACTATCTTCCCGGATGAGCTGTAGTAGGGGATCACTCTGCACTCTAGTCGTGTGTTCCCTTTTACAAATGTCACGAAATTTGGCCTCTCAAGCTGATTGTCACTGAATCCTAATAATAGATTGTGCTATTTATAACTCAATGACATCATTGTGATGAAATATTTTACCTTGTCCGATGAAAGTGACCATGCTACCCCCTCCTATGCTTCCAGCTCGTGAGGAAAAATAATACACCCCTACAATCAAGATGGAGATTATGTAATGATTACATCGTGCATATTGATCTCAAGTGTATTGACATTACATGCTTATAACCATTTAAGCTCAAACAAGACTATTCTACACATATTTTCTTCATCACCATTTCCTGTCAGCCAAACACAGCCCATATCCCCTAGGGGTATATGCTTACTACCACCACAACATGTAACAATTGTCTCTCTAATAGTTGAAGGAATGTTCTAGACTGCTGAGTCAATATGGAGGACCCTGATATCTAACCCTTCTTCTCTCTTTCTGCCTACAACTGATATATCACAAAACCATGGATAGCATTTCACAGCCATCTGTCTAAGTCGCCTAAAAAGGAGAGAAATTCAAATACTTTGTTTTCTCTCAGCTATCAGACAGGAAGTCACGCATCAGTGGGATGGGATGGTCTCCATTCCAGGCACTCTTTGCATTCACGAGTTTCTTATTAGATTACAGCTTCTTGACTCCCACAGAGGCACAGAATGAACAATTTGGGAGGACATGGATATTTGAACTGGCATTGCAATTACATTGCACAACAGTCTTGTCTGACATTAGCAAGCAAACACCGAGTCATTGCAGAGTATCAACGAACTGTGACTAGTAACATTGTTCCATTTCCTGACTCCCTTCAATGACCCGCATCTAATCCATTTACATGCAACCAGACCATTAATGTTGTGGTTCTCCAGTATAATATATGTTTATATGGACAGGTGCAATACAGACTATCTCTGATGAGGCAACAATGGCATAAGATTGGCTGGTTATGTGATGTCACATTAAACTTAGCATTCTGTTGATTTAATCTAGCATGAAAGAAACATGGTAGCCAACACTCAGGTGGCAAAATAATTGGGGTACTATAGTCACACTTTGCCAATAGAATATTTATGTGAAATTATTAACAACAACAAAATTTTAGGTCACACTTCTCACTTATTGTCACATGGGGGGTAATTAAGTCACTTAGCATTATCAGTAGTTAACACTAATACCCCATACTTAGTAATTGACACACAAATAAACATGAGAAGATTAAAGAGGCGTGAATTATTAACGGTAATTATCAATAAGTTTTTGACTTACTTCTATCAATGGTTGGAGGATCAGGATCGTTGATAACGGGTACAAGGACAGCGTCTTCAGAGGCAGCTGCATTGGTGTGTGTGTGTGTGTGTGTGTGTGTGTGAGTGTGTGTGTGTGTTTGTAAAAGGCGCTGTTGTGGTTCTCCAGTATAATGTATGTTTATATGGACAGGTGCAGACTACCTCTGATGAGGCAATTATGGCATAAGATTGGCTGGTTATCTGATGTCACATTAAACTTAGCATTCTGTTGGTTTAATCTAGCATGAAAGAATCATGGTCGACCACAGCCAACACCCAGGTGGCAAAATAATTCGGGTACTATAGTCACATTTTGCCAATAGAATATTTATGTGAAATTATTAACAACAAAATAAATTTTAGGTCACACTTCTCACTAATTGTCACTAGGGGGTAATTAAGTCACTTAGCATTATCAGTAGTTAACACTAATACCCCATACTTAGTGATTGACATACAATTTAACATGAGAACATTAAAGAGGTGTGAATTATTAACAGTAATTATCAGTAACTTTTTGACTTACTTCTGTCAATGGTTGGAGGATCAGGATCGTTGATAATAGGAACAAGGACAGCGTCTTCAGAGGCAGCTGCATTGGTGTGTATGTATGTGTGTGCGTGTGTGTGTGTGTGTGTGTGTGTGTGTGTATGTGTGTGTGTGTGTGTGTGTATGTGTGTGTGCATGTGTGTATGAAACAATTAAAGCTAGGTGAATTCCAAGCACTCAAAGACTATCAGTGTTGTCTCAACTTTACAATGCTAAACTATTTAATCTATGTCAACAGAAACATCATGAGAAGAGATATAATTGCTACTCACTGTGATACAATTTCACAATCAAATAGATATCAATTCATTTTCCCAACATCAAGAAGAGATGATTGTGTGCCTTTTTTAGTCAGTTCAATGCTTGAAGAGTCATCATCATGTCAATTGCTGATCTAACACAATCGCTACCTCTTTCAACCCAAAAACTATGCAATAGATCGTGTTACAGGTATAAACTTGAGAACATTGAGTCATGACTGAGTATGTTTTGCATTGCACATAATTGTCGTCTATGGTGGAGAATTACATGCGGTCAGATTCAAACATGTATTACCATGACAATGATATTTATTTGATACTCCAGCCAGTGTGGGAAGGGCCAGAGCAAGCAAATAATGTCACCAAATGTCTAAGAACAAGCATTTTGTATTTCAAACATTGGAAAATAAGATGTCTTTCTGGCTCATTTCTATTCTTGACTCAGTTACAATGATAAGAGAATCTTTTTGAGCAACGTAAATGGCAGATGTTGGAAAGTGTACACTGCACTATTTCTTTAGCATGCAATAATAATATGCAAGCATAATTTGTATTTTCGTTCACAAATTTCAACTCGATATGCTAGATCACACCATTATGATATACCATACTCACCACAATAGTATTTTGTGGAAACATCGTCTCCAAGTACAGCACTCAGATCAGATATGCCTTTGTGCTCTTCACAGTCGAGACTAGCATCCAATAGTTTGCAAGCATCAGGGTCACACGTCCCTTTCTCAAATAGCTCACGTTGTCCGCTGAAGAACTGGGGAGAGTAGGCACAAACGTAGTAGTCTGAGAATTGGACCCTGTTCCCACGGAATGGGAGAGTGGGACAGTGGAACCGGGCACATCCGATGGACGATGTCATATACCAGAGG
The DNA here is from genome assembly GCA_964030475.1 of Tethya wilhelma. Taxonomy (NCBI): domain Eukaryota; kingdom Metazoa; phylum Porifera; class Demospongiae; order Tethyida; family Tethyidae; genus Tethya; species Tethya wilhelma. The sequence goes on along the minus strand of CAXIPT010000009.1, from coordinate 1,692,213 downwards.
AGAGGTTGCTGGACATTTGGATTGGACTGTGTGTGTGTGTGTGTGTGTGTGTGTGTGTGTGTGTGTGTGTGAGTGAGTGTGTGTGTGTGTTTGTAAAAGGCGCAATCAAATGTAATGTCGAGTCACTCATGCAATACTCACTTGTACAGAGTCATCCCAGGATCGAACAATATCGTTCAATCGCTCAACCGTGTCCTCGGGCAAAGTTGTGAAATTATAGAAGACATTCACCCCTCTGTTTACACTATTGGCGTTACAATCTTCAGCGATCTTCAGAGCATCTTCTTCTAGGTTAGAGCTCCACTCCTGAATGTAAGATATGCCGACAGAGTAACTAATAGATGGAACTCAAGTTATGCAAACTCTAAACGCTTTGACTCATCAACCAGAACAATTAGCCACCATAATGAGGTGTAACAATCTAAATCTCCTTCCCACAAAGAGCAGGTGCAATTAATCACGCACAGGGGAAAAGAATGCCATGCACAAAGTAGACAAATTAGCAACTTTACCAGTTGTCTCATGCCTGCAGCGCCTGCTGAAGATCTGTATAAGTTGTGCAAGTCCAGAAAGACTTGCTTTTCTTCATTGCTCAAGTTAATTCCATTGACCCTCTCTCCAAAACAAACCAGCAGTATCACAGCTGTGCTGAGTGAAAGCAGCTGTAGGCCGGTATTCATTTTCATTTTCGAAAGCAGCAAGACCTCAGGGACAGCTGCAGCGATAGGTAGACCAGCTTGTGTCAGTGATTCAGTGTTGAACTATAATTATCTTTGTGCTATTATTTATACTCAGTCAAAATTAAAATGAGCCTGTTTTTGGCATTCAAAAGAACCTGAGCAGCTGCCTTTCTTGCGGACTGCTTTTGTAACTCAGATTGCTCTAAAACCAATGTTTTTATAACAGGTGAGAGATTGCAGCTACCGTGGCAACACTCCAACTCCCACTTCATGCATGATCGCTCACATTCGTGATTTTGTAATGCGGAGTAATCGACCTTGTGCGCATGCGCATCTACATTTGGCGGGTAATGATATCAGAAAGCGGTAAAAACGCAGAAAAGAACTGAGAAGGGAAAGAGAGAGAGAACAAGTCTACAAGCAAGGGGACTAGCTGCTATATCTGTCATGGCTGTTCAGTCTGTTCTTCATCTTGTTCTTCTTGCACAGTCAACAGCTTCTGGTTACTAAAGAAAGACAGAAAAGCATTTGAGCCAAGCAACAAGATGACAGCATACAACTCCTCCATCATTTGACACTGTAAGTTTTCATGTACTTGTTACTAAACTAACCTGTTGATAGCAGACATTGGTGTTTGTTTGGTTGGTGTTGTAAGAGTCCTTCTTGGACTGGTAGCATTCGAGCCAGGCTGGTTGCAATAGTACTCATGAAAGTTCCAATCTTCTTCCTGGCACTGTTTTGAGCAGTAGCCCTGCTTGCCGCACTTTGAACATTCAAACACAGCCTCCTTGCCACATGTACATATATCTTCATTGAGTAGTAGCATACCCACTGGTGTTTTACGAGAAGAATTGCTAGCTCTTGATGAGGAGAGGTTGCTAGCTCTTGACGACTTACGATCGCGATGTTTACGATGCTTTTTGCGATGTTTTTTCGAAGACTTTCTCTCCCGTCTCCTCTCACTAATGCTCCTGCAGTGTGGCTCGTGTTTGAGCCAGTCTCTCTGCTGACACAGTGAACTGCAGTAGCCCCTTCTTTGACAGTTTGTGCACTCCATATCAGCATACTTTCCACACACACACAGCTCAGCTTCAACACTCCCTGCATACATTGGAAATATATAATCAAGACATTTTATTTGGAACTGTAAAGTGATTCTTATATAGTGCAATAGAATACCTGAGTCAATGGATTCAATGTAGAGTGTCCTGTGTTGCAGTAGACTGGTTTCAATCTGCACCAGGAGTACCTCATCTTCAGTGTCAATCTCAATGTAGTCTCCTGGTACGTCAGATCGCAAGAATCGGAAGAATTTGTCCTTCGACTCGATCTGTTTAGATTCAATGAACGCATTACGAAGGTGTTTCAGTGTACTCTCAGCCGTCAGGTAAATCCCTCTCTTGTAAATCTCTTCAGTGACTTGATCATCCTCCTCATCGTTCATTGAGGTCTCGATGATCCCACTCTTGGCTGGACTGCTCTCGTTTGAGGTTGATTTATTGTCAGTTCTTGACTCTCCTCTGCTGGTTGGGATGGCACTCTCACCTCTCTCTTTCTCCTGCTGTTTCAGTCGTATCACCTGCCATCTTAGTTTATCATTGATCTTGTCCGGCTCCTTGAAGTCTTGAGCATCAGCAGTGGCCGTCTTTTCTGGTGTGAAGATATCCTTCAGACTCTTTCCTGTACAACAGAAGAAGCTATTAAGTATGGCAGCTGAGATAGATACATACAAACTAACATGGTGGCTATATGATAGATAGAGAGAAACAAAATTAATAATTAATGGAAGACGCTATATATTATGCAGTGGCTTTGATACAGTCATACAATGCAAATTAACAGAAGAAGCTGGTTGCTACATGTGATGTAATCATACGTAAACAGCAAACATTGCAGGGTCGACTAAAACAACATCTAATAGTGTTTTGGGTCTTGAATTTCTTTGTGAAATTCAATGAAGCCCCACTAATGTAAACACTAATTTACAGGGCTACCTATCACCTTTACCTTGAGGTATCAACACATCAAGGGATCGAGTTCTCGTCATTTCTAGTTCAGAACCTTCTGAGCTTCCTGGAGTTGTGGCTACCTCCTTCTTCCACGAGTCATGGCTGCTCCCAGCAGGTCCAGCCTCCTCTGTGATGGGCAGCACCTAGATACAATGGAAGGGATAATATTATACATGCACAATAACTCAATCTTAAGTATTAGGATCAATATCAGAATCATGGTTAGAATCAGAATACTAGGATCAAAGTTATGATCAGGATGTTAGGAATCTTTTTAGGATCAGAATACTAGGAGTGGTGTTAGGATCAATAATTATCAGAAAATTCTGATTGCTCAAATCTTCTTACTTTGGAGCGTTTCTTTTTCCTTATGTAAACTGCTATGGCAACGATGACTGAAATAAGGACAGCTACGATGAGTATCACTGCCAGCACCCCCACAACAATCCACCATATCTCGTAGGGAGGCACTGGAATAGCTGTTGTGGGGGGAGGGGTCGTGACTGCATGGATGAGAGAGACAAAAATGAATGGTTTCAGTTTCAAAAATGTCTTCTAGCGAGAGACTTTACCTTCAGTTTCACAAAAGAATCCTCTCCAGTTTTCCAAACAGTCACACAGTCCATTGAGAGGGTCACACACTCTAGTGCCATTGGTGGAACACTCACATTCCGATGCACAGCCTAATCCATAGAAACCAGATGGACAGGTTTCCTCACACGTGGTACCAGTAAAACCAGCTTGACAGGTACACCCTCCATTGATCTTATCAGTACACTCAGTAATGTCTCTGCATTGGCAAGGGCTCTCACAGTTTTCACCAAAAAATCCTTCAGAACAGGCTATAAAGAAAGGAAATAGACAATGCTATTGTAAAGCGTAACAGCTAATGGCTGTTTTGAAAGTAGCATATCATATACTTGTGTTGCAGTGTGTGCCTATCCAGCCTGGAGTACAGTCACATGATCCATCAATGGGATCACATGATGCACCATTCTCACAAAGACACGCCTCGCTGCACCCATCACCCCACCTACCAACAGGACACCCTGTGGAAGTAAAAATAATAATGAAAATCAACTTTTTATTTTTGACATTTCCTTCTCTTACTCTCTTCACATCTATCTCCCATCCATCTGGGGGTGCAGTCACATGACCCGTCCACTGCCGAGCACTGTCCTCCATTTAGACAGTCACATGATCTCAGGCACTCTGACCCCCACAGGCCGTGAGGACACACTGGGAGAAATAACAAAAATCACCAGTAAAATGATAACTAACACATCATTGAAACCTCTGTGATAAATGCCTTACTATTTTCACACAAGTCTCCATAGTGTCCACTTGGACATCTCTCCACTACCGTGAGAAGAGTAGCACTCAACTCAGGCAGACATCGACAGACCATACTTGTGCTTGAAACAACCTGTGCAGAGCAACCATCATCACTCCACAGGCCATCCTCTATCTGCTGGTGACTACAGGCAAGGTTACTTTGATTTGAGAATGGACTAGTGATGGGAAACGTGATCTCTACCCGTGTGTTCTGGTCAGGAGCTTGTCGTTTGAAGACTCCATTCGATGAAAGAAACAGATTCAGTCCATTCACAGAGTTGACCAAAGCCAGCTGCAATATGGGTGTCTTTGTGTGTGGCTCATACTCACTTCCCTGCCAGAGAATGTTGTGAGCATATTGAGCTGATGAGACACACACACCAGAGCAGAAGCCATCACCTTCAGCACACTCCCATTGCAGGTACTGTTGGAAAAGATCTCGCCTAAAATTGACAATGATATTCTCTCCTGCTCCCACCAGTGCACTACTCCCAGCTCTGTAGTCGCTGGGTAGATGTGTCAGGGAGGACTTGAGAGTGAGAAATGATGAAGATGAGTGAACAAAAACCATCTCTTCGTTCAAAGCTTGCTGCAAACAAAGACCATATCCAACTCTGGGGAGGATTCTTAACAAACTGGCTGTATTCTCATCAGCTCTGATTCTCAAAATGGACGACTGTCCATTAGCAGTTCTCTCTGCCACCTCACTTCCTGAAAGGATCAATTTCTCAAAGATATCGAGGATGGCAAAACTTTCTCTCTCGTTCAATCCTGCCAAAGAGAATGCAGCGCCTCTTTCAAAGGAGTTGTACACACTCACAACATTGTCAAGGAGACGTGACACTCGAGCAATGGTGGGAGGAGTCAGTGATGGAGAGGACTGGCTGATGCTTTTATGCAGAAGAGAGACAATGATGTCGAGGTAGGATTTGGACAGTGGTAGGTACGAGTCGTAAATGTCAAAGAGTAGCTGCATCACTGTTGTCCAGAATTGCTCAAGATCTGCGAGGTTTAGCTGCAATGAAATGGTTTGATTGGTCGAAATCCCACTCTCAATGGTTGCTATGGCAACAGAGAGATGTGCTAACGACTGGATCCAATCGCCAGTATCATGCAGCAGTCTTCTGATCTCACTCAATACAGTAGAAATTTCCACAACTTCATTGCTACCCTCAGACATCGGCTGAAGTAGCTGTGTATCTGTATTACTCTCAGTAGTACCATTTCCCTGAGTCACCAAAGGCCCTAATTCTCTCACGACTTCAGTTAGAGCTCCTTTATTGTCGTAAATTTGAGCTACAACACTCACTCCAGTGTTATCACCATCACTGGTCCATGGCAATGGTAGAATGGTCGATAGCTGGTCAGATTCCGAGATTCCATTCATCCAATACTCACACACACAGCTCCCATTCCCAGACACATTCTCACCACAACAGGTGGGCGCTATGGTATTAACAGTGATGTAATGATATCGTAATCCAAACCGATAAAGCAAAGGAGTGTCCCCTATATCGTCAGTCCATCCTACTGCTGATAGGGTGAATACTGTTGAAAGAGGTCGGCCTTCAGCTGGAGTGATCTCTAAATGACCTGATGTTGGTATGCTTCCAGTGTGGATGTCTATTTCAGCAAATCCAGTTTGGCCGAGACTATCGACAGCTGTTAGCTTGATTCTGTACGAGTTTTGAGGCAACAGAGTGTTTTCCTTGAGCACCAGAGTCAGCTGATTGGGCAGTGTAGTAAACAGTACAGGGTTATATTCACTGTAGACAAATGGCTGTGTGTCAATATCTTCTGCTTGTGTGATGGTTAGGTTTAGAGGCGTCTTGAGGAGGTCTTGATGCAACATTAACTGTCCATAACCTGATATTGATATTCATTGAAACCAGTTGATCGAAGTAAAATAATAATATTATTGTATTAAAGTTATTAAAGCATGCCAGCTACATAATCTAATGCATAAGGATTATTATTGAGAAGCTGTGAATTTAGAAATTATATTCAAAGCTCATGAATTTCATTCTCCTATTGAGTCGGGGAAACTGTTGCTAAGAAAGCAACAGATAAACAGAGCTGTTTCCATGCAACAATGAAGATATTTTGACTACATGCCAACAAAACACTGAACACACATACACACACATACACACACATACCTACCATCAACATACTCACTAGTCCAAGTCACATTGCCTGGTAAGGCAGTCCGAACATTTGCTAGTAGCGTCAGCTCGCGATGAACCAACACGGCATTCAGGTCCAAACCTAGCGATGGACAGATTTCAACAATTGGTACAGAGTATGGGAATATGACCACAGTCTGATGTGCAGTTGATTCCAGTATGGTTCCATTCCTATCAGTCCAGACTAGAGCGAGCGTGAGAGAAAACTGATATTCCATTCCAGGTGCTAGTCGGCCAGCATCTATCCTATAAACCAGCTCTCCATTATTTCTCTGCGATAAAATCTCTCCATCTTCTTCAAAACAAGTGTCATTACTGGCAATCACTTGGCAGTCCCATGATGTTATGAGGGTAGTGTTGCTAGGCAACATTGTGACACCACCAGATTCCCTACCATCCAGAGTGATAATATGGTTGACACCTAATGCTCTCCTAACACCACCCTTAATGAGTGCACGCACCTCAACGTCAGTTACTATGGTAACACTATCGGAAACAACATCATTTTCCCGAGGACCGTATCTCACCGATAAGACAGCCGTGTAAATGGCATTTGGTCTGAGAATTCCGGCTGGTAGGACAAGTATCGAGCTGTTGGTATTTATCATGGCACCAAACCTGATCTCATTGGTTGAGTCGTCTCTAACACTCCACCTGTACATTATGGTGCTATCATTTAGGGGGCACCCCTCATTAGATGATGTGATCATCCCTTGTAAAGTGTTCTCTGATGAACTTTGCAAGTGTCTCAGTGTTCCTCCAACAATGACCAAATAAGGTATTGGACGCTCGGCCTGAGTTATGCCATCAATACGAGCTGTTGAAATTATTCCGAGAAAGTTCCTAACTGAGAGCTGGATGGAATAATTACGAGGCAAAATGACAGGGGTTATCCCCATTCCTGATCCGGAACCAGACATGGGCTCATCATTATTGAAAGCATCAACCGGTATCTGTAACATTGACCTTTCCATGAACCCTACAGGAAGGTAGCCAACAAGAGAGGGATCTTGAATTACTCTTCCACTGCTAGCATAGACCTCTGACCCTATGACCCACTGATATTCCAGTGGTCTGACTCCGCCATATTGCGACCTAGCACCACTGAGGGTCAGGTTCCCACACACGGGGATCACTCGTGGTGCTTCTATGACAACCATCGGTCTGAACAGCTGGGGGTCTGATATAGAGCTGATAGAGACACTGCCGTTGGCTAGGCGGGAGAATTGGTGATATCTTGTACGAATTGTGTCGTTTCTAATGGTCAGTTCTGTCCCCAATCCCACCAGCGTGCTTGCTGTTAGCTGTATGACTACCTGTCTCTGTTGACTGTTGAGCCAGTAGCACTGGGAGTCCAGTCCAAGCACTTCTAGTGCAGAGTAGGTGAAAATCACTTCACAGTCCAGTTCAGAGAAAGGCAGTACACCTAGACTTCGATCCTCACTGCCAATTTCAACCTCTCTGTCAAAGCTTAGCAGCAATAAGGCATAGGAAGGGGTGAACTGACATGACAGTATGTCTGGAGGGGGAGAGAAAAATGTGAAATGTGTAATGTCGTTTCTTAGCGATGGGATGTTTGCTGCAGATTGGCCATTCAGAGATATTTCTATTTGAACGCCAGAGGTCTCTGGAAAAGGAAGGAGAGGATGACATCGTATTAACGATGAGTTGATAAAAGTGGCAGGAACGAGAGTTTCTGATCTCATATCTGCCAAACTGCATGTCAATTCTGAAGTGTCCAACACTCCTTGAGTTGATACAGAGATGATTATATCAGAGGTGTTAGTGAGACCTTCACGAGGGGAGATTTGAGTCACGGACATTGTGCTCAAATCATAGACTGTGAAAGGGACAGTGTTAGAGGGTGATTGTCCAATATTTACAATGGAGAGGCTCAGTGTGTGCCCATTCTGCAGTTCAGATTCTGTCAAGAATGGAATTTCTGGCATTCTACACGCCATATGGCTACTGTTGGTGACATCATTATATGCACTGAGCACACTGCCTCGGCCATTCTCTAGAAACCGACACTTTGATCGTCTCAGTCCAGTAGTCACGAAGCCTTCCCCTTGAACGTGCACGAGTGTTCCACCCGATATCGGTCCATTACGGGGTGTGTAATCATCCAGTCGTAGAGCATGTATGCCACACATTAGCAGCAACAGCAGTGGTAGATGCAATAGAATGGGACCCATTATGGTGTGTGCTGTTGACACCATCTGGTGCTGCGTTATTTTCTAGCAATGCATGTAGAGGAACATATTGGTGTTGGGGAACAAATTACATTAGACATCTGGGGGTGAACACATGCTTCTTGTCACATTAAAATTCTTGGATGCAAAAACACATTGCAAACATACCTCTGTTTTTGGATGAAAATATTTTCAAAACATTTACCGCTCAATATCAGCTCCTACAGCTATAATACACAGATCTACAGCTTCAATACACAGATTCCTGCCCCGCCCATCAATGTGCGGTTTAAATTGCATCAACTTCCGCATGGAGTGGGCGGGGCAGTTGAAATTATATTCACGACTTTGACGCAGACTTCCACAGAGCTATATATGCAGGAGGACACAAGAAAAACCACAGCTAAAAAAAACAAAAAAACAACGTATGTACATGCATGACGATATGGTATAACATTAAAAGATATTGATCTGGTTAAGTATTCAAGTTTTTTTGCCTCTTCTTACTTTGCAAGATACTAGTGACAGATGTAGGTTGTTTGCGACGTTTCACGGGTGCAAATAGGGAAGGTTTTGTTTCTTTTTTGGTAATAGCAATAGTTTCAACATTAACAGTTGCAGCAATCTTTAACAGGTCACTCTCCACTGAAGAAGTTGCTTTGTCTGATTCAACAATAAGAATATTCAATGCTTTCAGTTGTACCTTATGTGTTTGTTCCCAAGTGGAAAGAATCATTGCAATATGCTCACCTTTAAGAGCTAAACGCAAGGTGAGAGAAAACTCAGGGAGTTGAGGTAAAGAAAACACAGTGGTAAAAAACTGCTGCAGTCCAACACTATCTTCGAATTCATCTATAGAAAAGATAGAAAAACTAACAGCAAGATCAACTAGCCTTCCAATGTGTTCCTGTTCCTTCAAGCCATGAGCAAAATCTGAGAAATCAATTAGATAACAACGCTCCAGATTTAAACTCTTCAATGACGGTTTGGAAAACAGTGATTTATAATCATGCACTGCCACACTACGAAAACACACTGAACGAAAAATCAGTGACTCAAAGTCCATATTCCCTTGAGCTATTTGAGAGATCAAAATTCGATCTTTTAACCTGCTAAGGATAAACTGTTTAAGTTTCACTCGCTCAAAAGTGAACAACCAGGTTGCAAATGAGCCACATAATGTTTCAAGAATGAGACATTTGTACTGGAGGGAACAAGCATCATCTATGAGGAACGGAGCTACTGGAGCAGGAACTGAGGTATCATTACTTTTATCGTCAACTTTTGAGGCACTAAGCGTAAGAGTCTGTTCACAAGAACAAGGGGTTGAAAGAAAAGCTACTACTACTTGTTGAAGAACATTAATCGTGATTGGAGTTATACTAAAATCTAAATGCTTCAAAGTAGATTTTTGGAGGCAAGATTGTACCCATGAATATAAAAGAGGAGAAGAGAACTCTGGTGTGCTCTTCACAACAGGGCCGAACGAGCCAAAGGACTGGGTAACTTCGTGAATAGAGATTTTGATATCTTGTAGCTGCTCCTGGTGCTTGGTGATAGCTATTAACTTTTGAAGATCAGGCGACACTGTTCCTCCAGCACGAAGAGTCAGTGATTTCAAACCACTAAAGGATGTGGTCAAAATTTGATCTACAGAGCCAATTATGTCATCATTACGTTGTCTGATAGAGAGTTGTAATGAGGAGAATACTGGGTGAGGATTTAATAGAATCATGTCTAGAACTCTTGAAGGGATTGCTGCAGTAGATTTTATGTTCTTTGCTTTAGGATAGACAATCCCAGCCAGTTGTTCGTCAGTTTCGCCAAAAAGAAAGAGAGATTCAACTCTTTTGAAGAATTCTACAAGTAAGCTGAGTTCTGTGTTCTCATGCTCAAAATTCTCTAAGAACGTGCTGAACTTCCGACACTCAATGTGAAGATCCTTTGGATAGTAAAAGCATTTTTCCATTAGGAGAGCTATGGCAGTTGAATCAGGCAGGAAGTGGTCATCTCGAGTAAACAGGTTCATATAGCGTTTTGGCACACTCAGTGACAACCTACATGATTCACTATACATGGGATTTGGTGGAACAACACCTTTATGTATAGTTACTTGGTGACGAGTCATTGAGACACAACAGGGACTATACTTACGTCGATAAAACTTTTGACGATCATTGCCTTCATTCACAATGGAAGGCTTTGGCTCTTTTTCCTTCTTGACAGCAATAAGACAGTTCACAGCATCCATAGGTTGTTTCTCAGCCGGATGGTCCTCCACTATCTGTTTGTAAACCCATGGACGGCTCTTGTTACTTCGTGATGTCCACTGGAAGTAGCCATAAGGGCGACCATCTTGTAGGATAGTGCGACAAACTGATTGCAGGAGAAACTCTTTCCAGGTCATTCCCTTTGATGGTCGACCAAAAGCAGCAGAGAATTGTTTACAGACATGTTCCCAGACTTTTTCCACATCCAATCCTGATACAAATGGAGTTTGTTCCAGCCTACAGATGTCAATGGCTGGTATATTGTAAAGTATCTTTCTTCGGTAATCCATTGGCAACAGAGCTAAAATATCAACCGGGTATTCATTCAGTGCTTCTAAAATATATGAAAAGCATGTCTCCTCAAGAGACAGGACTTCAGCCATATTGAATTGTAATAATGATGTAAAATAGAACCCACTTGAAGTTGAACAAAATTATCCAAAAGTTTAGATTATTTGGCACAGGCGTTCTTCACTCGGCTCTAGTCAGGATCCTGATTTTTCAATGGCAGTTCTGTTAAGTCTGTAACGTCTTGTGTGCACATGTGCGGACGTCCAGATTGTACTACACCGCGTACCGCGTACCGACCGGCACCATTCATTGCTCGCATACAGTGGGCGGGGAATTGTGTGGGCGGATGTTGTAATCATATTCACGATTTGACCACAGCATTCAATTATCTCCGAGTTCTTTGAAGTGCCGACAGTAAATTATCCAGTAGACGAGGCCAGCTGTGTATTTCCGAAGGATAACTTCAAGATTGTTGTGTGTTCAGCTAATAAAGACGAACATTTCTGAAATTCCAAGGACAATAACCACTCGTGCGTTTGTGTGGGAGAAAGATCGGCCAATTCTAAAGTGTATTTTTTCGCTGAACGTTGAGTAACCAGAGATCTGACAACACTGATCGACTGACCGTACACACGTTCATCTAGTCCATCTATCAACATGTCGCTGAGCAGTACGAACAGCGGCAGTACCTACGCCGGTACGACTGACAGCAGCGCCAGCATGGCTGTAAGTTGATCGTTGATACTAGCCCGAGTTTATGTTGGTGGTAATTGGTATCGATTTATGAGTGATAATTGGTATTATGTCTGTCAATAGAAGTGGGGTGGAACGTAAGTAGAGAGCCTAGAACTGTGAGCTGATGGACGGCAGTTCGAGTCCAGACCAGAGTGGGATTTTTTCCCCTTGACATGTCAGACCATGAACCAACCACATTGATAACTGGTGTCCCTTCCATGAAGCAACACAGGGGGTCTTTGGGTGTGTTCAATGGGTAGTGATGGGAGACTGGGCCTGTGCCTTAGATGGCAGCTGGCAGGGGATAAAGTAGTCCTTGTGAGATAAGTGGGACCAAATTGGCGTTAGTGGGTGCCAAGTACCTCAGTCTAGATGGCAGAGATCAGCTGCATGGGCATGGTTGGTAGGTGTAAGAGACATACTGGCCAAGATAGCGGCCATGTTTGATCAGCCAAAGAGAACAACTAGGCCACGTTTCTCGTGGCTAGACGAGATTTCTGCCATAATTTATTTGAAGACGTAATTTATGTAATAGTTTGTAGAATTTCAAGCGTGGTGTAAGATTTCGTGATGTTAATGGTGTTGACAATGGAGTAATTAATGTTGATCATATGGCATTTCACTGTCATTAGTAAGCCTCAACACATGTCCATTCAAACTCACCAATACAAGACACACACACAATGGTGTTTGCTACCAGCCATCCTTGGTGGGTGCCAAGAACATGGCTGCCAGACTCTCCCTGTCCAAGTGCTCCCATTCATCCCCTGACCGTGAGGTATGCCTGTCACTTGGACCCCACGTTGGAACAACTAATTATCCAAACTCCTTTTCTCTTTGCCTCATTAAGCCGACCCGGTCATGCACACAATTCCATGTTGACACTGTTTGTGTAGGCTCAAAGCCGATATTGGCTCAAAAACACACACAAATACCTTCAAAGCCTTGAAACAACGTAAACATGCTTCGTGTTTGGTGTTTTTTTCTTGAAAACTTCACCAAAGGATTCCCCAAAGTCAGGACCATGTCAAATATTGCATTGTAAAGGCTATGGTTTACTGTGTGTTGTTCTTGTACATGCGCATGTTGGAGCTAGCTAATGAGAGTCTGGTGTTGGTTGACATTACAAATGTAGTGGGAAACAGTACGGTTGGTTCCTGAGTGAGTGTCGCTGCGACATGTTCAACACACATTCCACGAATGCTTCTCTGTTGTGGTCTTCAATGGCAGCCTGTCTTGGGACACATGTAGACACAGACGACTACACATGTACAGACCCTCACTTCTTGTGGGACAACTGTCAATTGTTTCGACTTAGCTCTCCAACTGGTTGTGTTGTTTCATCACCATGGCACCCACCCAGCCTGTGGTGGTGTCCATGGTGTAGGCTGGGGGTTTAGCTGGCAGTGGTGACTACTGTGTTGGCTTGTGTGTAATGGATGGGTAATTAATCTAATTTGGGCATTTGAAAATTTCTATTTTTAAATGTAGCAAATGTTTTTGTAAACTGTGTCTATATTTATACATGTATGTGTGTGTGTGTGTTTTGAAGTTTACAATTCCATCTTTACATCCTCACACATACTCACACACACACACACTCACACTCTCTCTATCTCTCTCTCTCTCTCTCTCTCTCTCTCTCTCTCTCTCTCTCTCACTCACTCACTCACTCACTCACACACGCTCACAGTCCTTCACTCGTTCATTATCTCCAACCCACTCCACGTCCATCTCGACCACGCCTCCCTCCCTCTCTCCCTCATCTCTCCCCTTTGCCAACAGACGAGCAAACATCAAATTCTCCTCTGCTCGCTACTACCCCCCTCCCCGGTCCCTGCGGGGGTCCAAGAGGGGGCGTGGTGGGATGTCCTCCTTCAGGAGCACTCGTAGGACCGCCCCTCGACCAACAAGGACAAAAGGAGTGTTTGATAGCCTTCTCATTGGACTGACGTAAGTCATGTGACCTTGTAGTAAGATACTGGTATTGTATATATCATGTGATCAAGAGTATATTTAAATATTTGTATGCATTAACAAACTATTACATGTAGCAATTAAGATAGAAGGTTTATATTTTCAGTGAAAAGGCAGTTTTCTATGTATTGATGAACTGTTAGTGGTTGAGGTAAAGCAGTTTTCATTGTTGCTATAGATTGTGAGGTTATTATGATCATTGATGTTTCCTGTCTTAAATTAGAGCACTCTAGTAGCTATAGCTATGTGTGAAGGACAGTGAGGTAGGTTTCAGTTCTCACAGACCCACTGGTCAATGGCTTCCCTCTCTCCCTGAGCTCTGTACCCAGCCCTCCAATGGAGACTGTCTTGAAGGACTCCATGGGACCTCACCTCCACTCTAGCCTGTAGTACTGCATCTCTCACTTCCTGATGGATGGGAAGTGGTGAAGTCCATGACATCACTCAGAGCTTCAGTTTCACCATAGCAACTAGTGGTCTAGAGTATCCAGAGGTCTGTTCTAATAGTATGGACCACCACTGCATTGGAAGTATAGAGAGAAATGGGCAGCTGCAAGAGTTCATTGTAAACAGCTGGCTATCGATCATTATTAGCCATTGTGTATCACTTCAAAATGCACAGAGCTTCTACATCAATACCATCTTTGATGGCTGATCTAGCTGTTACCCACTGTCTGTCTGAGTTGTTTCCTAGCTTTCTTCCTCCCAGCAGATTGTGACATTATTGTAGCAACGATGTTCATTGTTATAAGGTGGTTGTTTTTGACGGAGTAGACTAGCTTGGCTTAGTGTGAACGATGGCTTTAAAAGGATGAATGGAGGTGCCAGGTGTAGTGGCCATTGTGGGGACCATTGTCTGGAGGGAGTATTAGAATCTCGTTAGCTATGTAGATTAGCTACACGGTTGAATTGTGTCATTTGAATCGAATTGATAATATTTTGCTCAGATTTACTAATATGTCCCGGGCCTTCGCATAATACATACAAGTTCACGTTGATGTCCTCCTTCAGGAGCACTCGTAGGACCGCCCCTCGACCAACGAGGACAAAGGGGGTCTTTGATAGCCTTCTCATTGGACTGACGTAAGTCATGTGACCTTGTAGTACGATACTGGTATTGTATCATGTGATCAAGAGTATTTGTGTACTTGTGTATGTATTAATAAACTGTTACATGTAGCAATTAAGATAGAAGGTTTATATTTTCAGCGAAAAGGCAGTTTTATATGCATTGATGAACTGTCAGTGGTTCAGGTAAAGCAGTTTTCATGGTTGCTGTAGATTGTGAGGTTATTATGATCATTGATGTTTCCTGTGTTAAATAGAGCACTCTAGTAGCCAGTTACATGTGAAGGACAGTGAGGTAGGTTTCAGTTCTCACAGACCCACTGGTCAATGGCTTCCCCTCTCTCCCTGAGCTCTGTACCCAGCCCTCCAATGGAGACTGTCTTGTGAAGGACTCCATGGGACCTCACCTCCACCTTAGCCTGAAGTACTGCATCTCTCACTTCCTGGTGGATGGGAAGTGGTGAAATCCATGACATCACCCAGAGCTTCAGTAGCAACTGGTGGTCTAGAGTATCCAGAGGTCTGTATGGACCACTACTGCATTAGAAGTATCTAGAGAGAAATGGGCAGCTGCAAGAGTTCATTGTAAACAGCTGGCAGTCATTATTAGCCATTGTATATCACTTCAAAATGCACAGAGCTTCTACATCAATACCATCTTTGATGGCTGATCTAGCTGTTACCCACTTTCTGAGTTGTTTCATAGCTTCTTCCTTCCAGCAGCATTATTGTAGCAACAATGTTCATTGTCATTATTACAATTATAAGGTGGTTGTTTTTGACGGAGTAGACTAGCTTGGCTTAGTGTGAACGATGGCTTTAAAAGGATGAATGGAGGTGCCAGGTGTAGCTGCCATTGTGGGGACCATTGTCTGGAGGGAGTATTAGAATCTCGTTTGCTATGTAGATTAGCTGCACGGTTGAATTGTGTCATTTTGAATCGAATTGATAATATTTTGCTCAGATTTATACTAATATGTCCAGGGCCTTCGCATAATACATACAAGTTCACGTACACACATACACACACATACACACACACACACGTACACACACACACACACACACACACACACACACACACAGCGATGGCATCGAGGCTGTCAAGGGGTGCATTTCAGACATGAAGAAGAAGCTCCATGGCACCAAGAGCAGAGTGGTGAGGAGAGACAGCTGTGTGTTTATGACCATTTATGGAAGTGAACAGCTTCCCTAGCTCCTAGTACACTGCACTGTGTACCTGTAGTAAATAACACACTTGGACTCACTGTGTGGCTGTGTGCAGAGCCAGCACTTCTCTCTGTTGTGGTCAGGGTTTGAAATTGGAGGGAGAGTATCAGCTACACCACAGCTGTAGAGTTAGTAGTCTGTAGCTACTCATCCTTGTCAGTGTGTGAGTGTGTGTATGTCTGTGGTGAAGTAGAATTCCCAAAGACTACTAGCTAGTTGGTGGCCCCCTTTGTGTTTTGTTTTTGTCTGTGTGTTTGGGTATAGATTGTGAGAAAGACAATAGAATGTGTTGTCCATTCTTAATTGTGTTAACACACACACACACACACACACACACACACACACACCCTATGTTTGTGCCTCTCAACACAGAACTACCACAGAGATCTAGAGAAGGTAGGTGTATGTACTGCCATACTTACTGAAATTCTTGCACAAAACTTTTATGTCCTTTTAATCTCTGTTTGTTGGGCAGTTGAGGGTCTTCACAACCACCACACACAAATGAATTATTCATAAATTGGGGTATGCGTTAATGGAATTATCCCAACGCAGACCACACAGTTAGCTCTCCAATGGAAGTAGAATCTCTTGATATTATTACCCTCATTCTTACAGTGCCAACACAGAAGCCTCTAAAGATAGCTCCAGTGTTGTCAAACAGCAGGCTATCATGGTTTAAGAGTTCACCAGATGAAATAATGGCTGACATCTTACAAGAGAGGAAGCTAGCTAGCTGATAGCTGGGATGAGCTTAGCTTACTGTCACCTGTGGCTGCTAGCTGGTCCTTGGGCCTTTTGATTTGTTCCTTGTTCCTTACCATATATGGTAGTGGGTATCACTGTAGGTTTACACTGTTTATGGTGTTCCATTGGGTGTTTGTGGACATGTGTTGATGAGTTTTTAAAAATCATTTTTGCGATGGCATCGAGGCTGTCAAGGGGTGCATCTCAGACATGAGGAAGAAGCTCCATGGCACCAAGAGCAGAGTGGTGAGCAGAGACAGCTGTGTGTTTATGACCATTTATGGAAGTGAACAGCTTCCCTAGGTCCTAGTACACTGCACTGTATACTTCTACTGGCAGTAGTAAATAACACACTTGGACTCACTGTGTGGCTGTGTGCAGAGCCAGCACTTCTCTCTGTTGTGGTCAGGGTTTGAAATTGGAGGGAGAGTATCAGCTATACCACAGCTGTAGAGTTAGCAGTCTGTAGCTACTCATCCTTGTCAAGTGTGTGAGTGTGTGTATGTCTGTGGTGAAGTAGAATTCCCAAAGAGTACAGTAGTAGTTGGTGGCCCCCTTTGTGTTTTGTTTTTGTCTGTGTGTTTGGGTATAGATTGTGAGAAAGACAATAGAATGTGTTGTCCATTCTTAATTGTGTTAACATACACACACACACACACACACACACACACACACACACACACACACACACACACACCCTATGTTCGTGCCTCTCAAAACAGAATTACCACAGAGATCTGGAGAAGGTAGGTGTATGTACTGCCATACTTACTGAAATTCTTGCACAAAACTTTTATGTCTTTTCGATCTCTGTGTGTTGGGCAGTTGAGGGTCTTCACAACCACCACACACAGATGAATTATTCATAAATTGGGGTATGCGTTAATGGAATTATCCCAACGCAGACCACACAGTTAGCTCTCCAATGGAAGTCGAGTCTCTTGATATTATTACCTTCATTCTAACAGTGCCAACACAGAAGCCTCTAAAGATAGCTCCAGTGTTGTCAAACAGCAGGCTATCATGGTTTAAGAGTTCACCAGATGAAATAATGGCTGACATCTTACAAGAGAGGAAGCTAGCTAGCTGATAACTGGGATGAGCTTAGCTAACTGTCACCTGTGGCTGCTAGCTGGTCCTTGGGCCTTTTGATTTGTTCCTTGTTCCTTACCATATATGGTAGTGGGTATCACTGTAGGTTTACACTGTTTATGGTGTTCCATTGTGTGTTTGTGAACATGCGTTGATGAGTCTTTAAAAATCATTTTCTTCTCTTTCTCTCTCTCTCTCTCTCTCTCTCTCTCTCTCTCTCTCTCTCTCTCTCTCTCTCTCTCTCCCCCTTGTAGCAAGTCAAGTCTTTGGAGAGGAGAGTGAGGACCCTGGAGGTTCATAAAGACAGAGTGAGTCACTCCCTAGCAACACACACACACACACACACAGAGAAAGAGACAGCTGCTAGTCTCCAGCTAGTTAATTGCAGCCACTGGGTGTGGTCCCTGCTCAATTAGCATGGCATATTGGTACACCATACACACTAGTTGTTGTTAGACCACATGGACACAGGGGGATTGGTATGTGCATTGAATGATACTACAATTGACATCAGTAGAACTGCATGCATTTTGATTAGGTAATTAATAGAATTAGTTACTTTGCCATACAAAAGTGAATGGGAGCTGCTAATTTCTCTCTATTGCTCCATATATTGTGCCATATGGAAATATAGTACAAGAACTTATTTACTCACACACACACACACACATTGTCACGGTAACCTACAGATAGAAGAGATGCGTGATGAGTATGCCCTAAAGATCAAGCTCCGTGAAGGTGCCTTCAATCTGGCTCAGGCGCTGGCTAGTCAGTCGTCCAAAGCTGCCAAAGAGAAGCTCACAGAAGCCAGAGCAGAGCAGAGAGATCTGCTGGAAGATCTTTGTGACATTGAAGATGAGCTGGAGACTAAGTTAGGGGTGTTTAAAGTTCACATCAATGGTGAGTGTGTGAGTGTGTGAGTGTGATTGTGTGAGTGTGTGATTGTGTGAGTGTGAGTGTGTGAGTGTGTGAGTGTGTGAGTGTGTGTGTGTGTGTGTGTGTGTGTGTGTGAGTGTGTGAGTGAGTGTACCTAAGTGGTGTAGTGTTTGTTTTAAGAGTTTAAACTAGTCTTTGTGGCTGTGTGAGTGTGTTTATCTTTCAGTATTGCCTGATAGTGTGAACACACTCAGTATGTACCAGTGTAACAATAGCTATATAGTACATGCAGCTACTAGCTGTGTTTGTGAATCTGAAGATCAAATTATCATCTGTGTTTTGTGTCATTTCTTTGATGTTTTAGTTTACAAATGCAGTCGCCTTTCTCTCTCTCTCTCTCTCTCTCTCTTCCTCCCTCTCTCTCTGCTCTCTCTGCTCTCTGCAGGTTTGGTTGGCCAGAACAAGATAGGAGCCAATGATTGCATAGAGACACAGTTCAAGTTGGCCAGTCAGAAATGGAAGGCCAAGTGTAAGATGAGCCGACATGAGCAGCTGTGGCAAGATGAAGATGTAAGGGGGTAGAGCTAGCTAATGTCCATCTGGTTTGAGAATGTCGGTGGAAAAAATTGAATAACTTTATATATATCCAACCAATTTCAAGCACCATTGGAAAGCACTCGTTCTCCCTGTTCTTTTGATTGCTTTTCCAGCTTCCTACGCCTTACCCGTCAAGTTAGCTATTTTGTCCCATAAGCAAAGTATTGCATGAATCTCAATATTTCACTTCCGGTGGTATTCTCAAATCAGATGGATTTTTGCTAGAGGAGAGAGAGAGAAATGACAGCTATATCTGTTTCTCCTCAGATCATCTTCCTGGGTAAGGTCTCTGATGAGCTGTTTGTGAAGGTGGTTGAAGTCAAGAAGATCCAAGGCAACACCCACGTAGGCAGCCTGAGGTGTCTCACGAGGGACTTCTTCTCCTTCTGTCCACTGGTACGAGCATGGTTCTAGTTTGAGACCTGATACAATTTGATATGATATGATATGATTTTGATATGATTTGATTTCTTGTTTCCATTTCATAGAATGTGACGTTTCATTTTCCTTCATCTGCTGTCAAACTCAATATGGACGTCAAGTGGTGGTAAGAACTAATGAATTATTTATCAATATGCCTCACACCCTCACACCCTCACGTATAGTCCCACTATTGGTGAAGACTTCCTCAGTGACTTGGATCTCAAACCTATCAATTGTGTGGTGGGTGGGGCCAACAAGTCCCCCAGTCGTGCCTCCTCTGCTACTAATATTGAACGACTCCACCCCTACGCTGACGACTCATGCATCTCAGGGGCGGGGCCTAATGTCCGACAGATCAGGATTGTAACTGAGGTGAGTGTTTGTGAAATGTTTGAGATAGGTTCCATGTAGCTAGCTGATGTGGTTTAATTATAGTGTCCAGGTTCCATCGACACATTCTGGGCTGTATCTCAGTCTAGGAAGGTCGTATTGAGCTGGGATTGGTACCATTGTGATCAGCTCAAAGAGATCTTTCAAATGATATGGTTTATTGCCAGATTTAATTTTTGACCAAAATCATCAAAACCATGGATTATAGCCTTTGGTCGAGTGCGATTTTTTATCAAAAAAGTCCAATTTTCAATTTTCAAAATAAACCATATCATTTGAAAGATCTCCTCTCGTTGATCATAATGATGCAAGTCCCATCTCAATACAACCAATTGTTGCTGATTTAAAGCAGAAAGTAATTTGGTCCTCTCTCTCTCACACACACACACACACACACACACACACACACACACAGCCTGACAGTGAGTCTCGCTCCAGCAACAGCTACGGTCGCAGCGAGGTAAAGACTCACAACGTTGCAAGAAGACACAAAAAGAAGAACAAAGAAGAAACGGACTTTGTCTTTCTCGACAGAAAGTCCATAATCTCAAATGCAGACCACCTCAGAGAATACCCCGAGGCTAGGAGACTAGCGGAGAAGGAGGCCAGCCCAGGTTCAGACACCGTCTCCTCCCTCGTCAGCCACACGAGGGAGATGAATATATCAGCATCTTCTTCCCAGCAAGCTTCAGGAAGACACCACCACCACCATCATCAAGATGCTCCTGTGAAACAACCAGTGCAGAAATTGAGAACGGTAGGTTGTGGGCTAGTGGTGGAGTGTGTCAGTGTGTGTTTGTTAATATCTATGGTTTGTTGCAATGTTTATTTAGCCACCTTTGCTGTGTTTGGTAAGGGGTCGTCAAAACTGTATTCTAGCATTTTATAGTAGCTACACTTTACCCTACATTTTAATGACAATTTACTCCAAAAAGTAATGGAAATGGTCGTCACACACGTACATACGCTGTAGGACACCTTCAATGGCAGTCTTGCCTCCAGCCACTCCTCAGGCAGTGCCCACAGCGGAGGCAGTGGGGGTAGTCTGACAAGACAGCCATATTCCAGCCAGAGATCCAATGAGAGTCTCAACCTACTGAGCATGCTCGATGCCGTCTTTGTGGCACTGGATGAACCAAAGGGTAAGATCTCTCATGCCCCTGGTAATTATGAGGAAGCTCGATATTTTGCATATATTCATGAGCTCTCATACATTTATGTATAGAGTTGTATCCTGAGTTGAAGGCATTGGAACAGCAGCTGTCGAGATTAGAAGTGGCGCTCAAGGTAATGCATAATGAGACTTGTGGCAGTGTTAGTGCTCACTCATTAACCCATTTACTTACACACCTTCACATCCTCATATTCTCATACCCTCACCCCTCACATCCTCATACCCTCACCCCTCACATCCTCACATCCTCACACCCTCATCCCCTCATATCTCCACACTCTCACCCCCCTCACACCCTCACACAGGGAGGTGAGCTGATCAAGGCGCCCTCCATGACCCTCAGTGAGAGTCAGGTGATGGAGGACTTTGAGTTCCTGGGCAGTGAGGAGAACCTCCTCCAGCCATCGGCAGGTGGACACCCTCGCACTGCATTCACCGATATCCCTGAAGGTATGTATGTTTAACCCCTTACCAACTGAATTATGACACCCATAAATGCACCTAGCTTAGCTGAGCTTACATACAAGTCTGTTAATTTAACTCCAGTCATGTGACCACAGTGTATTGAAACAGGATTTGATCACATGCACACATTCGCTGATTCAGCAAAGATGCACTTGTGTTGTATATCTTCTGTGTACAATAAGATAGTGTTTGTTTTTCTTCTAATTACTGCACCCCTCTCGTTGGTCGTTTAGATTACCAAAGCTCCTCCCACTCTCAATCAATCTATCCGAGGTCGTCCTCCTCCAATGCCACGCCCACTATGAGTACCTCTGACAGCCTGGACACCCGTCAGTCCAGTCTGGGCAGTCAGGAGATGTTCTCCAGTAGCGCCAGCGAGATGAGTGGTGGGTGTGGCCAACAGAGCACGGGGATGGAGTCAGTGGACAGAGTGCTGATTCAGCATTTGATCCATTGTGAATGTCTATTGCAGGTATTGTAAAAGTACTTGATAAAGTTTCAGTTTTGGTGATAAATGTAAACTCACTGTTTTAAATTTGTAGCATAGCATAAAATTTAATAGGCAATTCTGTTCTGATTGTGTATAGTATGAAATGTTCTCTCTCTCTCTCTCTCTCTCTCTCACACATACACACACACACACACGTAGCATCTCCAATCAGCTGGTCCTCTGAAGCACAAACTCTCCTCTGGACTGGCCAAGTTACAACATGAATCAGAGATCATCTCAGAGCTCCTCAACATTGCAGCAGAACCAGACCTGCCACCGCAGATAGAACAGAGTGAGTGACGTAACTCTTATTGTGATGTCGTGTGATCTCAATGCGTAGAAGAAATAAGAAATAGAAATAAGTGATAAGAAGAGTATTATGTCATATGATGCAATGTCATGAAGTTGACTTTGAATAAGGATTTGAGCTTATGTGAACTGCTGTATGTTTAATTTCCCTCTCTCTCAGTTCTACCAGAGTTAGCAGCCAATGAACAACTTATGAGATTCTGGAATTCTATTACAAGAGATGATGTAAGTTTGCCATGTGACTATCACATGACTGAGCTGCTGGATCATGTGATACATTTTTTTTTTTTTTTCTACACAGACATTATCAATAAAACACGAGCAGTTTATAATTGGATTGGACGAAAGATTTGGTCAAAATCTATGGATAGATTTCCCAGAAACAGCGAACAAAGGTACAAACTCTGAACTGGTTTAGGTTGTTCCCATTATTTCATTCCCCATTCTCCCATTCTCTATTCCAGTGTTCACAGAACTGATGAGTCGTGTTCTGGATCTTGAGATTGAGGACTGGGAGCCTCTGGATGGCCAGATGGTGGTCACTGTGTTCCAATACTCCACCTACTTCCTCTCTCATGGAAGGTATGTACAGAGCTGCTTACATGTTTGTTCTGATCTGATTATGCTATGGTGATATCTGCATCAGTATTTCAACTTTGTTTGCTTCTTTCTCTGTAGTATTCAGAAGTGTCTGAAGGAGATAGCTCAGGAATGTGAGTTTACACATACACATGTACACACGTATGTACACACACACACACACACACACACACATGTCATAGCATCTCCAATCAGCTGGTCCTCTGAAGCACAAGCTCTCCTCTGGACTGGCCAAGTTACAACATGAATCAGAGATCATCTCAGAGCTCCTCAACATCGCAGCAGAACCTGACCTGCCTCCGCAGATAGAACAGAGTGAGTGACATAACTCTGATGTCATATGATGTCAATCTGTGTTCATATTATGTCACATGCACATGGTGCAATAAAATGTCGTGAACTTGACTTTGATAAGGATTTTGAGCTTGTATAAACTGCTGTATGTTTAATTTCTCTCTCTCAGTTCTACCAGAGTTAGCAGCCAATGAACAACTTATGAGATTCTGGAATTCTATTACTAGAGATGATGTAAGTTTGTCATGTGACTATCACATGACTGAGCTGCTGGATCACGTGATGTATTCTTTTGTACACAGACATTATCAATAAAACATGAGCAGTTTATAATTGGATTGGACGAAAGATTTGGTCAAAATCTATGGATTGATTTCCCAGAAACAGCAAACAAAGGTACAGACTCTATACTGTTTGAAATGTGTCTTATTCCCATTATCCCATTCTCCCATTCCCCTATTCCAGTGTTCACAGAACTGATGAGTCGTGTTCTGGATCTAGAGATTGAGGACTGGGAGCCTCTGGATGGCCAGATGGTGGTCACTGTGTTCCAATACTCCACCTACTTCCTCTCACATGGAAGGTACGTACGTACAGAGATCTTGTAGGCATGCATGTGTACAGCTCACACACATGGCAATTCTCAACTTTAACCAGGTTTCTCTCTCCCTCCCTCTGTAAAGGGGGGTGGGGAGAGATATATTGATATTTCAAGAATTGTGGGAGATTTTTCAGCATGATGTAACAGATCTCTTAATATTCTTTTCTTTCTCTATAGTATTCAGAAGTGTCTGAAGGAGATAGCTCAGGAATGTGAGTGTGTTTGTGTATAGGATTGATGGTTTTTCTATGAGTATTGTTATTCTCTCTCCAGTACACATAACTGAAGGTCTCCAGTCCAATGAGGTTGATGCAGCACACAGAATAGTGAGTATATAGTTTTTATTCTCTTGGTGCTTCCCCCCCCCCCTTTACATTGTACCATTACAGTGGTCTCTGTGGGAATGCCTGGTGTTGTTTACTGGGTGCATGAGTAGTTGTCATAACCTCTTTTTAATTCCCACCAGGCCTCCCAGCTGTCAGAGTATGGCTACAACAGAGGTGCTCTGTTGGCAGCTGCCCTGCTACTGGCTGATGCTGACACTGCAATACAGACAGGGGGAGGTATGTGAGTGCATGTGTGTCAGCTTCATCTCAACCATTTTACATAAACATTAACATACTATGTTACTCCGACTGTGCATCTCTTAGGTAACTATGTTGAGAAGTTTGCAGGCAACAGTCCCTGGCACAATAAGGTAGAGTGTGTGGCTAGTTAGGTGTGTAATTTACTATTGTGAACTGATCAAGTAAAAATCAGTCATTGTGCACACCCACTAATTTTGGATTTTATTGCATAAAAGTATTCTACTTTGTCTTGAAAATTTTCCTTCAAAAAATTGGAACCATATCCATTACCACTGAAGGGCTATGGGCCTATGAAAAAACATGTCAATTAATTACAATACGTATGAATAATTAATGAGCTACATTTAAATTAATCATATTTTTATAGCTATTGATATGTAACTGCTAAACTAGATGAATAATTGGTCTACTGGTTGCAATATTACTATCCAGCTACATGATTTGCATTTTTCTAATTAAATTAATGTTGCCACATAACTAATTAAGGATTTTATAGGCGTTTATCATACCATATATGTGAGTAGATAATTCAATTAGTTGGTAACCATAGTAGCAATTTTTCATGCCTTAGCTTAGTTGGTATATAAGTTTTGAACAGATAGAAATATACTATTTGGTAGTACCATTCCCTAAACTTTGACCTCAATTAATGGAATTCATGGAAGTGTGTATAATGACTGATTTTTACTTGATCCGTTCACTATTATATCTCTTCTTCTCCCCACCCCCTCAGGCTGTTCAGTATTTCATAGAGCTGTTGGAACATGCTGACCAAAAGGTCAGAGCTGGTGCCTGTACTGCTCTAGGGAGACTGCAGGTCAGTATGGTTGGTTGTGATAATTGCTACCCAATGCATGTGACTATAATGTCCATCCACACAGGCCAAAGTGGCAGTGTCTCAGTTGAAGTATCTAGCCAGAAGAGACTTTGCTCATGTCAGAGAGGCAGCTGCAATGGCCCTGGAGATGATGGGTGAGTGAGTGACTGAGTGTCATGCCATAATGGCTAGGAAATTAGGAATGTGTGTATACAGTGGCAGGAGAGTTGTTTTGAGTGCTAGGATCGCATCCAATCTACAACTTTATGGTATGCTTTAATTTGTCCCCCTCCCCTTTACTGTGTCTACAGGTGAATCCGCTCTCTCTCGTGATGGCAGGTCCAGACCAGCTCTGAAACAGTCTCAGATTGCTCCCGACACTCACAGAAAACACAACTCATTACAGAGAACACGTAGTGCAGAACTGATTCTTAGCACTGAATCATGATGTCATGCAATATTACTCTTGTAAATTGAAATTAATAATTATTAATCCCCACCCATGAAAGCCCAGATTATATAAGAGATAATAATATTATTATAATAGGTTTATTAGTGAAAGTGTTGGCAAAAGCAAAATTTAACCATTCTGATCATGGGTACAGCTTCGAGTAAAGAGTTTGCTCACCTGGAAATAAAGGATGCTAGGTCAACTGGAAAGCAGCTGGGAAGAGGCTCCTATGGAGTAGTATGGGAGGTAATTAACTCACCGATTCTAATTTTTATACTTGCATGCATGACATTGTAGTCCTGTAATTTCCAGGTTAAATCAAAACAACATGGGATGTGTGCAGGCAAACAAATCCATCCTAACCTGCTAGCTCCAGGTTCAATCCATCCCTCCAAGTACCTCCAGGAGTGCCAGCTCATGTCTGAACTGGACCATCCCAACATCACCAAGTTTGTTGGAGTTTGTTATCTTTCAGGATGCACCTTACCCATGCTACTGAATCGGATGGAGAAGTTGGACCAGAGTCTTGACAACTACCTTGTAAAGAATCAGAAGACACCAGACTCTGACATATCTTTGGCAAGGAAGATCTCTATCCTGTGTGATGTAGCCAGGGGATTGCATTACCTTCACGACCGCTCTCCTCCCATCATCCACAGGGATCTCTCATCAATGAATGTCTTGTTGACAGCTGCACCACAGCTTCAAGCAAAGATCACTGATTTTGGCAATTCCCGTGTTGTTGATCTGTCATTACAACAAGTGCAGAAGCTGACTCAGTATCCTGGCACACCAGTCTACATGCCACCGGAGGCAGAAAGTCCATCATATACCCCCAGTTTGGACATCTTCTCATTTGGTCATCTTGCTCTCTATGTTGCAACTCAGGTAAAATAATTATATGAAATAATTTATTATTATGACATAATTATGACCAGCAACGGTCAGAATTCAACCGGCAATACTCATTATAGATCTTTCCAGCCAGCCAACTTCACCCATAAGACTTCTGGTGCACTCAGATATATGCAGACACACAAAACTTTGTCTATAATATATCAATTGCAGACTTTTCCACAAGACCTTCTACCACCCAACTTTAGTCATGAGAATTCTGGCGAACTGGTGGCACGTTCAGAAGTGGAGCGACGAGAAAAATATTTTAAAAAGCTGGAAAGTCTGTACCTACACCCTCTTGACAGTCTAGTTGATGTCATAGATAAATGCCTTAAAAATAAGCCAACAGAGAGATATGACAGCAAGGAACTATTAGCAACTTTAGAAGAAATGGTGAGTCCATGCATATATTGAATGTCATTGAGTTGTGTTAAAACTACCAATAATAATATTATTGTCATGCATCTGCAGAGCCACAGTGTCAACAATATTCATACCAGTCTAGATGAGGTATTCCACAGTTGGAAGAAAACAGGAGAGAGGACGGATCCTCTAGTCCTGGTAGTTGCTGGAAAGGCTGGAGTGGGAAAATCATCAATGTTGAATAACTTCCTTGAGTTGAAAAGTGGTAAACGTGCAAAAACAAGTATGGGAGGTGAATCTGTTACCACAGAAGTTGAAGAATATGAGGAGGAGGTCAAGGGAGTCACTGTGAAGATCATTGACACACCAGGCCTGGGTGCAGTGGATCTCACAGAAGATAGGGTTCAAAGTGCAATTGCAATGTTGAATGCCTACACAGATGAAGGTAAAGCCGACATCCTACTCTACTGTGTTAGCATGACAGGAGGGCGAGTTGGCGAAGGAGATGCAAAAGTTATCAAAAGACTGACAAAGGCGTTTGGAGAGCAGATCTGGGAGCGATGCGTTCTCATTTTGACACATGCTGATATTGTTGAAGACAAAATTGCAAGGTCTGCAGATGAAGAAGAGAGTCTGGCAAGTGTTATGAAAACATTTTGCACACCTTTCCAGAAAGCTTTGACTAAGGGTGACGTCACTACTATAAAAAGTGTTCAAACAGAGTTAACAATGAACATCAACCTTCCAGATCCATCAACTCTAGTTGCTGTACCAGCTGGAGAAGAGAGAGACAAACCTAAAGACTGGACAGAATTGCTGTTTCGAGAGGTCCTCAAGAAAAGTGACGAAAATGCTTTACCTGCAATGCTTAAGTTACAAGGAATTAGGTGGAAAAAATTTGCGTACAATATAACACCAAAACGTGTTGTAAAGGGGTGTGGAAATAGTGCCATGGAAACTGCACAGGAAGTGGAAAATGTTCTTGCCAATAATTTTCTAGTGCCATATGTGGCACCTGCAGCAAAGGAGTATGAAACTATAGTCCGTGCACGAGCAATAGTGGCAGAGAAAAGAAGAAAGAAAGAAGAGGAAAACCCTACATAATATAACTGCTAATAATGACCCAAGCTCGAAAGAGCAGCAACAATAAGGATTTTGTGCACTGTTGGTATTGTAATCTAATCCACTAGAGATTGTATTGTATTTTATAATATTCTGCATGTTAAATGAGTTTGAAATAGTATTAATTAATGTAAACTTTCAACAAAATACTTGAAGTTGAGTGCAACTATATAATGTGTGTGTGTGTGTGTGTGTGTGTGTGTGTGTGTGTGCGTGTGTATGCATGTTTCCCTCGATCAGCTTCATATTATATAGCTTCCATAATCCTTTCCATTGACTCTGAACCTCTAAACTGGATAACTATATAATTAATCAACAGTACATCATTGCATTTCATTTGAGGAGTCTATACATAAGACACAAATAATAATTAATCAACCATGACATTAAATATCAATCATCATGATTCTATGCATGGTGCTAAGTATCAGCTAGTTTGGCACTATACGCATCTCTGTAACGAATTTCATTTTCTATAAGTATTTAGAGCAACGCAAGACTGTAAAGAATATGTACTAATATTATCATGTAGTAAATCCACATTATTTTGATTCCTGTGACATAATAATTATTGTACATGCATATAAGTGCCTCTATATAATTATACACAGTATTCAAAGCCATAAAATTGTATTCACCTGCATGAGTCATAATCTTCTGGGATAATTACTCACATGATTCTGTGTTCCCATGATCTAAGTCAGCAAATCATAAGCCTATAAACCAGTGTTTGGAGCACAAAGCCGCTAAAGAGACTCCAGTAGCTAGTAACTCACAAAATTCAATGGAGCCTGAAAATCTTGATGAACTTCTAATCGTTGAAGTCTGTACCAATACACAATTAGGAAAAAGTTCCTATGGAGTTGTGTATGAGGTTAGTAGAAATATATATACTTTCTTGTAGAACCTGATACACTGATTATTATCACACTTCTCACTTTCATCTTCAGGTCAAATTGGGCAAACATGGAAAAAACGACTACTATAACCCTTTCGGCGTGTTTCACACGCCGAGGGTTAACAACCATCCTAGCCTGAGATACAGCCCAGGATGTGTCCTGATTCACATACCCTAAAAGTACAAGACTAAAACTATCATCTCCTCACCTGCAGCACAGAGATGACAACCACACTACCTCCTATGACCACCCTGACGTCAATCTTAGGGGCCACCCTCCTCTTGTGTTAGTGGTAGTAGTGCCTGTACACCTCGTCTGATCAATATCAATATCAATGTCAATATGAGCATCAATTAATCTCAATATTGTTGATCTTAGCATCAACATTAGCAATTTATAGATGAACTTACTGCATCAGCATCTCTTTCCAATCCCAAGACTATATACAAATAAATGTAAAAGATATTATAATGAATAATTTCACATCCAAGAAATGCATTGGTTCCAGCTAAGCTCCCTCACTGTCAGTACAGTAGTAGTATAGTATGGTGCTGCTTTTAGTGGTGCTTGCAGTGGGCTTTAGTCTCGTGAGCCAGACGTTCCGAGCTAGCTAGCTAGCTATAGCGCTAGCGCGCGCGCGAGAGAGAGGGCTTTACTTGGAAAAACGACGATCCTTACCATGTCTATTGTAACATGCTGCTGAATGCAGCAAGTATGTGAACGCAGCAGAAGAGAAGAAAGGTGTGTTAAAGTTGCTTGGAGCTGAAAAAAACTTATTGTAGTGACTTTGAACTGTCAGTGCTGTTTCTCCATTTATATGTACACCTGTTTTCATTAAGCCTCGGCGCGTGAGTATCACGTGCAGAGGATTACGGTAGTCGTTTTGTGTGTGTGCGTGTGCGTCTGTCTGTTACTAGATAATGTGAAGAATGGCCGCTCTATGGTTCAAACCGAAGGTACTTACGTTCATGAATCGAAATTATCTTGAAAATGGTTGTGTAGAATCTTGCAAGACACTGTATTTTCTGAGATACGAGGCTTTTGTGCTTCTCTGAACGCTTACCTTCGAAACCGCACCCATAAATCACGCCCCACGTATAGTGTGCGTTATCTAGAAATACAGTTGGACTGGATGTGCTTCAGATGACAGAGCTCTGGCTCTCAGCCTCTGGATGTGATGTGCTTGGCTCAGGTGGCTTAGCTGCTTGCACAGGTAAGTAACTCAATTGATTGCAAGCTAAAATTCTGAAATTCTGAGTGAGCTAAAAGCTGCAAGCTAAAATTCTGAGCTTACAAGTTAGTTGTAGTCTAGCCCTAGACCCCGCCTCTTTCACCAGTGAAAAATGGGTTTTTCACTGGTGAAAGAGGCGGGGTCTAGGGCTAGACTAAGTTAGTTGTGT
Organism: Tethya wilhelma; assembly: GCA_964030475.1. Lineage (NCBI taxonomy): Eukaryota > Metazoa > Porifera > Demospongiae > Tethyida > Tethyidae > Tethya > Tethya wilhelma. Next base: position 1,661,646 of record CAXIPT010000009.1, on the reverse strand, counting down.
CAGTGTGTTTACCAGTGAACTTCCACTCAGTGTCACACATGATTCAGCTAAGCTGCATGGTCACCAAGTAGTACTGTACTGATATTACATGATTCAGGTAGCCCATATATAGGTTTGCTCAATAGCATCTGTCAACAGCTGATATAATCCGATAGCACTGATTGCGGCTCATCTCTGTCTGTGATTTATGCTGCCTTATCACAAGTCAGTTGCAAGTGACAGAGTGTGCCGCCGAGGCTTGTGCACCACCGGTGCCTTCATTATAACTAGTGTTAACAATCTTTAGTTGGGTCCATTGTATAGGTGTGTATTTTTCTATGGCTTTGGTGTTATGTTTAGTTCTGTTGTATAGCTTACCCAGTACAAATCTGCATTGACTGTTGTTAGAGTCATTGTTATAGTGTTAAGTTATTTCATGGACAATAATTATATACCATCTCGTTGAGTGAAAGTCTCTAATTGCTTGAAGTATTTAATTCTCTCTTCTTTCCACTTCTCAGAAGTTTGATCCTTACACAGTATTTCATAAAAATTTATGTGGATTGGTGACTCCAAGGAACTAATGGCTGCTTTAGAAGAAATGGTAGGTGGTCATGATCCAGATTTCTATGATCAGACTGAGACCATAACTATGGCATATGTAATACACACTGTACTCTAGAAAGTAGTATTAAACGATGCTACTGAGTCACTTCTACATGAAGCAATCACTCATCATTGGAGAGAAACAATGACATCAAGAACTGATCCTATATAGTCCTGATAGTTGCTGGTGAGTCAGGAGCAGGAAAATCAACTGTGCTAAATAACTTTCTTGGACTTAAAGAAGAAGAATGAGCAAAGACAGGTCTAGGAGGTGAAGCTGTCACAAAAGAAGTAACAGAGTATAAAAGAGAGGTCAATGGGATCAAGGTGAAGATGATTGACACACCAGGCCTGGGTGCAGTTGATCTCGCAGAAGATAAGGTTCAAAATGCATCTGCAATGTTGAACACTTATACAGATGACAATAAAGCTGCTGGACCAGCTCTTTTACTCTACTGCATTAGCATGATTGGAGGCCAAATTGATAAAGGAAATCTCAGCATCATAAAAAGATATACCCAAGCATTTGGTGATAAGATATAGCAACAATGCATTTTTATTTTGACACATGCAGATCAAGTTCTAGATGATCTTGAAGACTCTGATTCAGATAATGATGTGAGTAAATCAAGCTTACTAAACAGTGTCATGAATAGATTTTGCAAAGAATTTCAGCAAGCTTTGGTCGTAGCAGGAGTACCCACTGTATCAAATGTTCAACCAATATCATCACTTGAGTCATTGATGATTTATGATCATGAGCTTTCAAGTCTGTCAACTCTGGCGGTTGCAGTGCCAGCAGGAAGGAGCAAAGATAGGCCACATGGATGGCACTGCACTTCTGCTGTGTGAGGTTGTCAAGAAATGTTGCAATGAAGTTCCTTGGCAAGGAAAGGAATGTGGACATTTAGGGTTCTTCAGCAACTCTCAGCTTCTGAAGCTGCCAAGCTTTGCACTGTTCCATGAGTGGTGGAGAAGAGATCTCCAGTTAATCGAAGATTCCGAAGATATGGCTGACACGCAAACAAAAGAAACTGAAAAGAACATTGATTAAACAAGTGACACTGCTACCCCTTTAGGCTTTCCTGTTGTCACCATGAATTACAGAGGTGGTATAATTATTAATTGGCTTGTGGTTTGTCAACTACGGTTTCTCGTGCTCGGCGCATGCGCATGACGCGTGTGCTATGCCAATTACGTAATAATTAGAAAATTCCGCGATTGCAAAGCATGCCACTTTTTCTGACAGACGTTCAACCATGGAGCTGGAGCACACTCAACTACCAGTCAAAGAAGCCAAAAATTATTGCGACGAATCTGTGCGTGAATTAAGGCTGCACCCCAGACTAAGAGAAGATCTAAGTCAGTTCGTAGTTAAAGATGCTAAGTTCACTAGTGAAGAACTGGGAAGAGGTCTATATGGAGTTATTTACAAGGTGCATAAAATTTCGGCAAGCTTGATTATTCTACTTACGATTAAAAATTATTACTTACGATTTAAAATTATTACACTAATACCCTTTCACAGATTAAAACAACAAGCTATGGAATGTGTGCAGGCAAGGCAATTCATGAAATACTGCTTGGCTCAGACAAATGGGTTTGCCAAACATATCTCCGAGAATGCGGGCACATGTCACAGTTAGATCATCCCAACATCGCCAAATTTGTTGGGATATGTTTGACTGCAAAGCTATCTTTGCCAGTGCTGTTGATGAAAGAAGTGGATCAAAGTCTGGACAATTACCTCAAGAACACACCTGATGTTCCATTAATGAGAAAGCTTTTCATCTTGTGAGATGTAGCCAGTGGACTGGTGTATCTTCATGACCGCCATCCTCCCATCATCCACAGGGATCTCACTGCTAGGAATGTCTTGTTGACAGCACCACCAGAGCTTAAAGCTAAGATCACTGATTTTGGAAACTCCCTTATTGTTGATCAACGCCTAGACGACGTGTTAAAAGTAACTCCAGAAGTCGATGCCAATCAGTGTCACGGCAATACCGAAACTAAACACTATATGCCTCCAGAGTCGTGCATAGAAGGTGTACCTTATGCTCCCAGTCTGGATATCTTCTCATTTGGTCATCTTGCTCTCTATGTTGCAACTCAGGTACATAAATATCAATAATAATAATACTATATTCATAATTGCGACGAAGAGAAATTACCTCCTAGTTAAACCACAAGATAATTGTGATAAACAACAGATGGTTGTTGCAATATTAATTAATGAGATCACGTGATATTGTTTCCACATCGTATAGCTCACTTTTTGTTTGACTTTTTTGCTTCTAAGCAGCTATAATTTATATTCTGATGAAGTAATGAAATAATAGGAGAAGAATTCTAGCTGTATTCAAGGAATAAAAATGTGATAACGTGTATAGAAAGCACCTCAATTCAAGACAAAGAAATCAGATCATGTGACCCTGCCACTATGTTAATACAAGCTGGCCATGTAGTACTACTATTCCATATGGGAAAGGTCTGGTATCTAATAATCCAATCTTCACCACAATACTATAGGGCTCTAGTATCATAATATTATTATAATATTATGCATGCATCAGATAATTCTTCTTGCTGTCCAAACAGGGAGCATTATGGCTCACCAATACGTACTACACTATACCGTATACCGCTTAATTTTCGTGGTACTTAACTTTCGCGGTTTTCGCGGATCGAACGTTATCCGCGAAAATTGTTCAACGAAAAATTGCGTGCTCATATGCATGCGCACACGAATGATATCAATCCGCGAAACTTATTCAACGAAAATTTGCAATAGCGCAATCCGCGAAAATTAAGTAACCTCGAAAATTAAGCGGCATACGGTACTCTGTACTCATTGTGCATGTCATGTATCATGTGTCTGGTGCAATACACACATACATAAAAAAAAAAAAAGATTTTTCCAGGAGATCTTCCAGAGACAGACAATAATTCAACTGAAGTGGAGCGTAGAAGAGAATACTTTGACAAGCTGACACAACATCAACAGTTTGCAACTGAACCTGGTGTTGGTGTCTTGCGCCATCTTGAGGAAACAATCAAGAAATGCCTCAGTGATGATCCAAATGATAGATGTGATGCCAGCAAATTACTGGGTGATTTTGAACAAATGGTGAGTTGTATGTGGCCTGGCAGTGCACAGCTAGTTCTTAGTTGCATGTGCACAGTGATTACATGCTTGAACTACTTTTAAATAACTATAGAGCTATAAAATTATTGACCATGAGGCTACACTAGAAGATGAAATACAACATCATTGGAAAAAAGGAAAAAGAGCTGATGATCCTGTGGTCTTGGTAGTTGCCGGGAAGGCTGGAGTAGGAAAATCCACACTGATAAACAACTTCCTAGGGTTGAAGAAAAAAAAAGGTAAAAAACGAGCAAAGACAGCTCTCGGTGGTGAATCTGTCACCACAAAAGTACAAGAATACACAAAAAAGATCAAAGGGATCACAGTGAAGATCATTGACACACCAGGCCTGGACATAGCTGATGATAGTGAGGCTGGAACCAAGATTGATACAGCCATGGTGAATGCCTACACTGATGAGGGAAAGGCAGATATCCTACTCATTTGCATTAGCATGAAGGGAGGACGAATTGATAAGGGACAAGAAAGGATTGTCGAAAGCTTGACAAAGACGTACAACACCAAGATCTGGGAGCGTTGTATGCTGGTTTTGACACATGCTGACAGTGTTCTAGAGGATTTTGAATCAGACTCAGAGAGCGATGAAGAAGATGATGAAGATGACAACCAAGATGAGGACCAGGATGAAGAACAAAGTGAAAATCCCCTAGCGCAGACAATGGCAACATTTTTCGCTGGATTTTTGGATGCTTTGGCCAAATCAGGTGTAAAAAGCATTACAAAAATTGAGAATGGGTTGCTGATGGGCAATGAGCTTCCAGAACCATCGACTCTGGTTGCAGTACCAGTCGGGAGAAGGAAGAAAAAGCCAAAAGCATGGAGAGAATTGCTATTCCGAGAAGTCCTCAAAAAATGCAATGAAGATGCTATACCTGCAATGCTTGCTTTAGAGGGAATGAACGAGAAAGCAGTAATAATACTACACTATCTGAAAAAAAAGTTTGCTCAGGGTACTACAAACTTTACTCGAGATACTGCAGTACAAGTGACTAGAAGTATTGACATCTGGCCATTTCACAATATTGCTGAAAAAGTTCTAAACTACGAGTACATAGTTTATGCACGAGAAATAGTGGCTGCAGAGAAAATTAAAATTGAAAGCCGAGGAAACCCTGAAGAAACTGCCAAAGACAAACTAAACCCAGTGAAACAGGAACAACAATAAACCTTGTTTTTTTTCTTTTTTTATATGCACTAAAATAATTATAATCATTATTACCAAATAGATAATATTATGTGATCTTAATCCGATAAAGGAGTTTGAGTTGAACTTCGATTTTTCATGTATCGTCTAAGATAATTACAAGTAGTAAAATTTTGTAAAAATAACCAGTGTAGGAATGGGCAGTGCTCTAAAAAGCAATGAAACAAGGCAAGACTCGGAACTCCGGCACATGACTACTTCATTTCAGTCACTTAGCTACTGAGACATGCATGTCCCAGCTCATAATTATTGTGGTCAACAGTCACGCAATCATCAGCTACATGTTTTAGCTACAATGGGGATGAAATAACAGCAAGCATGTAGATATGTAAAACCTATGTGAGATTATGAGACTTAGGCATAAAAAATGAAGTAGTCATGTGCCGGAGTTCCGAGTCTTGCCTTGTTTCATTGCTTTTTAGAGCACTGCCCATTCCTACACTGGTTATTTTTACAAAATTTTACTACTTGTTCATTCACTTTTTTCAACACTAAGGTGTTCAATTGCATGAAGCCTGACTTCAGTCTCAGGTGTGCTTGGCGTAACATTGAATGCGCGTGCGCATAATGAGTGCAATTCGCACAAACCACGTAGTCTATATTGACGACCTTTACCTACATAAAATGCAGTATAGACAGTCAGATCGCCAGTGTCACGATTTCCGGGTTTTTATTTACACTTCCCGGAAGTCTGGAAGTGAAAAAATGGCCGCTTTTGTGTAGTAGCTACACAGTTTGGAAAACGACCTTGTGCAGACACACAAAGAAACAAGAGGTGCCAGCAATGACATTTGCAAAAAGAAATATAAATTCTAGGTCTGAGAACATCATCAACTGAAGTCTGCACGCAAAGATAACATTGAAAACCTGTGAAAAGTTGAGAACAAAATGGCGGAAAGATTGTCATCCCATCATACTCATCTGATTTTTGAGCCAAACTTTATCGGGACACTCTTGGTTTTCACTCAGCTTGAAGGTCAGTTAATTATCTACGTTTTAATGTCTATAAAGTGTCATAAAAGTATGCAGGACAAAAATGTACCCATTCTATACCTACTATATGTACATACCACTGTGTAATTTTGCTCATAAAAATCTTCATAGATGCTTTTTTTATACATGATACATTATTTTCACAGTTAGTTCATCACCATAACAGTCTACAAACTATAAATCAATTTGATCTGAGTCATTAAAGTGGTCGTCAATCCTCGAAAGAAATGACTTCTACGTAGTGACTGAAGTGAGAACGGTATTATTCAGACTATGCCAGAAACTTGTCAACTTTTGAGAAAATGGATACTCATGAGCATTCTCAGCCTACAAGACATCACAAGCCTGTCAGTTGATCAAGTTTAAACTTTGTGAACACATTTGGTATGCACTCGGCTCCACTCAGTAATCTATAGGTAAGTGACAGTGATTCATCAGTATATCGATTATGATCAGCCTTGACACACACAAGCTCATAATGACAAATACAATCACTGCAGCTAAAATGTAACTTGTCATTGCCGTGATTTTGTAGAAAGCTAAAAATTCCATCTTGCATTTAATATCAGTAGCCGACCAGTGTACACTGGCTGCTCACACGGAGGACTTAATACTGTATCATGATTATACTGTCTCAACCATAGTTAATAAGTATGTGCAATTGTTTGTTTCTTTGTATGCAGGTATACAGATGATTATTTGCCACTGAAGAGTGAAGATTTTCTGAAGTATTGCAATTATTGCATACCCTGTACGGAAGGCCCCATAATTCCTGCAGTTTTATTTGGACACAAACTGTTTTGTGTGTGGTTGTTGTACTATAGATAGGTAACATAAATATGCCCCAAAGGAATCTCTGTGACTGTCGGGACAAAAGTGTACCCAAGGTGAACAGCAGTGGTTCCACCCATTCTCAATTCTGTAATTTCTCTCTCTATTCATGCTCTGTACTACCAGCAACAAATCTTGAATATAAAATAACATCTATAGTTTGCTACTAGCTGGTTAAAAGTGCAGTAAGTAGCTAAGGACGAAAGATAAACGGCGATTTTTGAGCCAGCTCCTAAATGAAGGTCCGTAAATTCCTGTGAATGTCCGGATATTCTCCGTGTCATAATTATATGCGTGCGCAAATAAATTTGTACACGCGGTATACAACTTCCGTGACACTGGCGATCTGACTGTAGAAATTTATACCAGAATTTCAAAGCTGCCTAGAAGTTTTGTTTGCTGACTTTTAAGCAACAAGCGAGTATCAAAGAACGTACTACAAATGAAATCAAGTTTATTTGTATACTCAAAGTTGGCTCAATGTCTTTCATTTCTCTGGAAATCGTGTTCAAGTAAGTCAGTCAGAAAGAAAACAAAATTGCACTGTTCTGGCTTCTCGCTAGCGCTCTCCCAAGAGTGCTCTAGGAAGGGTCTGTGAGTTTTGTTGGTATATACAGTTAGAAAGCTGTCTAAGGGAGACCTCTATGCATGTTTGAAGGCTTAGCTATCTTTCTCTGAGAGTTTATAAGTATGAACATTTTGTATTGTGTCAATGGGACATGTGGCCCATTCCTACTATACGTACTACTGTACGTATGAAATTTGTACATGTTAAGACCTCCATGGTTACCATAGAAACTAACCTGTACATCTTGTATCTGTTGCTCTCTGCTAACTTTACTCTCCTCTCTTCCTGTTGGGCTGCATGAAACTCCGCCCAGTTCTGCTCCACCCACAACTGACGACCAATCAATTCTTCCTGCTGATCCTCACCAATAGCCTAGGGCAGTGTGTGTGTGTGTGTGTGTGTGTGTGTGTGTGTGTGTGTGTGTGTGTGTGTGTGTGTGTATGTGTGTGCGTGGGTGTAATACCAATTATACCTGCCATTGAGCTGCAGACATTTTGAGCCTTGTTCTAGTGAGGTATTCCTTTTCCTCAGCTCCATATTCCATTCCACTAATTCTGAATCTCCACACCCATCTCACATACCAACACACATAGCAGTACAACTGATAGGGCCTGGAATGAGACAGGATTTGATACTAATGAAATATTCATGAATAGTTCAACATCTTTGACTCACCAGGTGAAAATTTTGAACAGCAGTACGTCCCAAATCTTAGGTTTACTGTAGCCACCTCTGAGAGAGCATGATGTGTGTGGGGGGTAAAGGGATAATGTCAGCAGCTGCTCATATACATACTAATGGATTCATGCTATTTTAACTCATTGCTATTACCCAAAACAGCTGCAGAGCACACAGAAGAAAAACAGTATTAGAGTATAAAACAACAGAATTCACTGCTAGAAATTTCTAATGAAATTCAGTTTGTTTATAAGAAAAATAAAATTAATGTCATATCAATCTGCAATAATAACTCTTAACACAGCCTATCTTACATCTACATATTAACAATTAGATGAATTAACTTATAATTACTACATCAGCATCTCTCTCTCCAAATTCACATCCAAGAAATACATAATTTGGTTCCTCCAGCCACTCTAGGCTGGTATTACCTTCATAGCAGTTCTCCTTGCCGCAGTAAAGTCTCTCTATGAGAGCATCAGCACAACACGAGAGAGTGGCAGGATCTAGGACAGCAGAACAGAATCAGGCCATAGATACTATATTACCCTGATCAGGCTGCTCAGTAGTATGGTGGGCTTTGCTTAGAAATGCGACGACCCTTACCATGCCTATTTCATGCACCTCCAAATTTTATGCTGGTGCAGCCAGTGGGGCGCGATTTACCGGTCTTTTTCTGCTACACAGAACAAGAACTCAGTTGTAGGACGTATGTGGACGTAGGAGAAGAGAAGAAAGGTGTCTTGGAGCTGAAAAATCCTCTTTGAATTGTATGGTACGTAGCATTGAGGACCCTTATACCTTTGTGTAATACTGTAGTAATAATGTATTGTCTATAATTATCCAAGTATTTTGTGGTAGTATTAAGTCAGTGTGGGCCACATGACGTGGACATAGCAGAAAATACACTCTAGAGATATGCTGGGCTTAATCCCTTAGCAACTGCAAATCATGGCTATAATTAAACTCTGAGAAGGTACAACAAATTAGAGACGCTTTGCTGACTCAGTAAGCAAGATACTCCAGTGTAGTACGCCCACTATGAGTACCTCTGACAGCCTGGACACCCGTCAGTCCAGTCTGGGCAGTCAGGAGATGTTCTCCAGTAGCGCCAGCGAGATGAGTGGTGGGTGTGGCCAACAGAGCACAGGGATGGAGTCAGTGGACAGAGTGCTGATTCAGCATTTGATCCATTGTGAATGTCTATTGCAGGTATCGTAAAACACTTGATAATATTTCAGTTTGTGGTGATGAATGAAACCTCATTTAAATTCGTAGCATAAAATTTAATATAATTTATTATAGGCAATTCTGTTCTAATTGCATTATCATGGTAGGAAATATTATTCACACACACACACACACACACACACACACACACACACACACGTCATAGCATCTCCAATCAGCTGGTCCTCTGAAGCACAAGCTCTCCTCTGGACTGGCCAAGTTACAACATGAATCAGAGATCATCTCAGAGCTCCTCAACATCGCAGCAGAACCTGACCTGCCTCCGCAGATAGAACAGAGTGAGTGACATAACTCTGATGTCATATGATGTCAATCTGTGTTCATATTATGTCACATGCACATGGTGCAATAAAATGTCGTGAACTTGACTTTGATAAGGATTTTGAGCTTGTATAAACTGCTGTATGTTTAATTTCTCTCTCTCAGTTCTACCCAAGTTAGCAGCTAATGAACAACTGATGAGATTTTGGAATTCTATTACTAGAGATGATGTAAGTTTATCATGTGACTATCACATGACTGAACTGCTGGATCATGTGATACACACTAATTTTTTGTACGTAGACATTATCGATAAAACATGAACAGTTTATAATTGGATTGGACAAAAGATTTGGTCAAAATCTATGGATAGATTTCCNAGATAAAACCGACGATGGTGTGGCTGGGGGCAAAACTGATACAGCTGCCATGGTGAATGCATATACTCATGAGGGAAAAGCTGATATCATACTTATTTGCATTAATATGATCGGAGACAGAATTGATGATGGACATCAACGGATTGTTGAAAGCTTGACAAAGACGTATAACGAAAAGATCTGGGAGCGTTGTGTGCTGGTTTTGACACATGCTGACAGTATTCTAGAGGAACTTGCAGACTCAGAGAGCGATGACGATGAAGATGAAGATGATGAAGATGATGAAGATGATGAAGATGAAGACGATGATGATGGAAACCAAGATGAAGACCAAAGTGACAACCAGGATGAAGACCAAGGTGACAACCAGGATGAAGACCAAGGTGAAAATACCTTAGTAAGTACGATGACATCATTTTATATTGAATTTCTCAAAATTTTGGAAAAATCCGGTGTTAAAACTATAAAAAACATTGAGAATGGGTTGTTAATGGGTAATGAGCTTCCAGAACCGTCGACTCTAGTTGCAGTACCTGTCGGGAAAAAAAGGAAGAAGCCAAAAGCATGGAGAGCATTACTATTTCGAGAAGTGCTCAAAAAATGCAATGAAGATGCTATACCTGCAATGCTTGCTCTGAAGGGAATGAAGTGGAAAAAGATATTATACCTTCTGACAGGAAAATTTGTTAGGGGTACTACAAAATTTACCCGAGATACTGCAGTACAACTGACTAAACGTTTTGATCACTGGCCCTTTCACAATATTGCTGCCAAAGCTCTAGACTATGCAGACATAGTTCAAGCACGAGCAACAGTGGCTGCAGAGAAAATTAAAAAAGAAAAGATAGAGGGAGGAAAACCTGAAGCAACCACTAAGGACAAGCCAAACCCAGTAAAACAGGTCCCAGATGAGGAGCAGCAAAAATAAAGATACATATAAAATTTTTATGCATATTTTTACTTACATTGTTTTTATGATTTATTGTAATGATTATTACCTACTATAATATTATGTGATTGTAATCCATTAGAGGAGTTTGCATGAGTTGAACTTTAATTTTTATGTATTGTCTACAGTATAATTAATGTTGTACATCAGTATTATTTGCTAAAAGATATATCCATGGTTACCATGGAAACTGACCTGTACATCTTGTATCTGTTACTCTCGGCTAACTTCACTCTCCTCTCTTCCTGTTGGGCTGCATGAAACTCTGCCCAGTTCTGCTCCACCCGTGCGTGCGTGTGTGTGCATGGGTGTGTGTGTGTGTGTGTGTGTGTGCATGCGTGTGTCCAATACCAGTTATACCTGCCATTGAGCTGCAGACATTTTGAGCCTTATTCTGGTGAGGTATTCCTTTTCCTCAGCTCCATATTCCATTCCACTGATTCTGAATCTCCATACCCATCTCACATACCAGCACACATAGCAGTACAACTAATAGAGCCTGAGCTGGAAGTAGACAGGATTGACACTCATGAAATATACATAATAATTATGAATAGATCGGCATCTTGTGACTTACCAGATGAAAAATTTAAACAGTAGGACATCCCAAATTCAAAATTAATAGGTTTACTGTAACTACCTCTGGGAGAGCATGATGTATATATGTGGGGGTGACAAGAAAGAGTCAGGTCAAACATATACAAATGGATTCAGGCATTACTACAAACTCAAAAAGCTGCACAGCACATGTATAGAAGAAACACACTAAATATTATTATAATAGAAAACAAAGAACAAAGTTCACTGATGGAACCTGCAATGCAATTCAGTTTGTTTGTGCATAGCAATGTCATATCAACTTGCAATTTTCCACAGTACGTTGAGGTTCTCCTCCATTATCCTCCTCAGCACCTGCTCCTCCTCAGCTCTAGCCTCCTCCTTGCTCACCTCCTTCCTTCTCCTCACCTTCTCACTCAGAAGACCTCTCTCTCTCGCGATCTCCTTGGCCTTCTGGCGGTAGGAGGGCATCCTGAGGGCCGCCTTGATGGCATTGCTGTACATGAAACTCCAGCCAAGATACTATACATGTAGAGAGGAGACATAGCATTAACACTGGCAATCTTTTATCTAGACTTTTCATGCATTTTTGTTGATCGTTAGAAGCTGAGACTAGTACCATTACGATCAGCATGAAGAGATTTATTATTTACATAGTTTACCTTGAAAATTGAAAACTGGACTTTTTATTCAAAAATCGCACTCGACCAAAGACTATATATAATTCATGGTTTTGACTATTTTGGTCAAAAATTAAAATCTGATGATTAACTATATCACTTGAAAGATCTCTTCATGCTGATCGTAACGGTACCAATTCCAACTCAATATGAAAGGCACCATATGCATGGTGCACAACCCTCGGCGTATATACACTGTGATACACACCGTCTATGCAATACAATATTTATTGCATGCATTACAATGAGGCAGTGAGGAAGGATATCAAGGCATGATTGTACGTATACTGTCAGCATTGCAATCTCATGTAAAACACACTTTCTATACTTTACTGCAGCTGTATAACATCGAGGCTGGCAATGCATGCAGACTGTACTGTGCATGGGCGTGGCTACTTAGGCAACGTCGCGATCATAATAATTAATATTATCACAAGCTATCTTGCTGCACAGCAGAGTTTGCAAAACACAAGTGCTTGGACTAGAAATACTCTGTTACGTCTAAGCATTTATACTAGAGTCAGTGTCGTTATCTCAGACTTTCAGTGTTCTAGCGAGGTGCAGCTAGCGCACGATCAGGCAACTCTTGTTAGCTCGCTATACATATACCTAGTGCTATAGTGGGTGGGGCCACGTAGCCAAAATGGCCGCCCGAGCGATGGCTCGGACTGAAAATCCTGGCATAGCTCAAGAACTATAAGCTTTTAGCTTCTGATACACATATTTTTTTTAGATGAACATCAGTACTCCATGCCTATGTCCTTAATTTTCAGAGTAGACTTGCTGTTCTTCAGATTAAGAGTGAACACACACACACACACACACACACACACACACACACACACACGGAAAAAACGACTACTATAACCCTTTCGGCGTGTTTCACACGCCGAGGGTTAACAACCATCCTAGCCTGAGATACAGCCCAGGATGTGTCCTGATTCACATACCCTAAAAGTACAAGACTAAAACTATCATCTCCTCACCTGCAGCACAGAGATGACAACCACACTACCTCCTATGACCACCCTGACGTCAATCTTAGGGGCCACCCTCCTCTTGTGTTAGTGGTAGTAGTGCCTGTACACCTCGTCTGATCAATATCAATATCAATGTCAATATGAGCATCAATTAATCTCAATATTGTTGATCTTAGCATCAACATTAGCAATTTATAGATGAACTTACTGCATCAGCATCTCTTTCCAATCCCAAGACTATATACAAATAAATGTAAAAGATATTATAATGAATAATTTCACATCCAAGAAATGCATTGGTTCCAGCTAAGCTCCCTCACTGTCAGTACAGTAGTAGTATAGTATGGTGCTGCTTTTAGTGGTGCTTGCAGTGGGCTTTAGTCTCGTGAGCCAGACGTTCCGAGCTAGCTAGCTAGCTATAGCGCTAGCGCGCGCGCGAGAGAGAGGGCTTTACTTGGAAAAACGACGATCCTTACCATGTCTATTGTAACATGCTGCTGAATGCAGCAAGTATGTGAACGCAGCAGAAGAGAAGAAAGGTGTGTTAAAGTTGCTTGGAGCTGAAAAAAACTTATTGTAGTGACTTTGAACTGTCAGTGCTGTTTCTCCATTTATATGTACACCTGTTTTCATTAAGCCTCGGCGCGTGAGTATCACGTGCAGAGGATTACGGTAGTCGTTTTGTGTGTGTGCGTGTGCGTCTGTCTGTTACTAGATAATGTGAAGAATGGCCGCTCTATGGTTCAAACCGAAGGTACTTACGTTCATGAATCGAAATTATCTTGAAAATGGTTGTGTAGAATCTTGCAAGACACTGTATTTTCTGAGATACGAGGCTTTTGTGCTTCTCTGAACGCTTACCTTCGAAACCGCACCCATAAATCACGCCCCACGTATAGTGTGCGTTATCTAGAAATACAGTTGGACTGGATGTGCTTCAGATGACAGAGCTCTGGCTCTCAGCCTCTGGATGTGATGTGCTTGGCTCAGGTGGCTTAGCTGCTTGCACAGGTAAGTAACTCAATTGATTGCAAGCTAAAATTCTGAAATTCTGAGTGAGCTAAAAGCTGCAAGCTAAAATTCTGAGCTTACAAGTTAGTTGTAGTCTAGCCCTAGACCCCGCCTCTTTCACCAGTGAAAAATGGGTTTTTCACTGGTGAAAGAGGCGGGGTCTAGGGCTAGACTAAGTTAGTTGTGTCAGTGTGTTTACCAGTGAACTTCCACTCAGTGTCACACATGATTCAGCTAAGCTGCATGGTCACCAAGTAGTACTGTACTGATATTACATGATTCAGGTAGCCCATATATAGGTTTGCTCAATAGCATCTGTCAACAGCTGATATAATCCGATAGCACTGATTGCGGCTCATCTCTGTCTGTGATTTATGCTGCCTTATCACAAGTCAGTTGCAAGTGACAGAGTGTGCCGCCGAGGCTTGTGCACCACCGGTGCCTTCATTATAACTAGTGTTAACAATCTTTAGTTGGGTCCATTGTATAGGTGTGTATTTTTCTATGGCTTTGGTGTTATGTTTAGTTCTGTTGTATAGCTTACCCAGTACAAATCTGCATTGACTGTTGTTAGAGTCATTGTTATAGTGTTAAGTTATTTCATGGACAATAATTATATACCATCTCGTTGAGTGAAAGTCTCTAATTGCTTGAAGTATTTAATTCTCTCTTCTTTCCACTTCTCAGAAGTTTGATCCTTACACAGTATTNGTTGGATAATCCTGTGTGTGTGTGTGTGTGTGTGTGTGTGTGTGTGAGAGTATGTGTGTGCGAGTATGTGTGTGTGTGTGTCTGTGCGTGTGTGTGTGTGTATGTGTGTGTGCGAGTGTGTGTGTGTGTGTGTGTGTGTGTATGTGTGTGTGTGCGTGAGTGAGTGAGTGTGTGTACAACATCATTCACTACTCCTTTGATAGTGGGGGGCACTCCATGATGAACACACTGTAAACCTCTCAACAAATGGACCACCCTAAACCACAATTTCCCAAACTACATAGCAACACAGACCAAATGGAACCTTACTTTCCACAGAACACAAACAAGAAAAAAACTATAATAATATCGTCTCCCAAACATCCCTTTGTTTAAAGATTTCACTGTATCCTTCATAATCTTTCCCTCCCTCTTTCTTGACTCAATCTGAAAGTTATAAGGCAAGAGAAAAAGCAGTCGATGTCTCTACTCCACAAGGAGAGTTTAAGTCTGGGAATGAGACACACACCAGATATAATTCTAGTACACCCATACATAATCCTATGCAGAATTATCCCACACAACTGTATATGTGTGTGTGTCAGTCACTGTGTGTTTGTGTGTTTCATACATTACTCACAAGCGTGATTGTGTTGCGTTATGTGTTGGTGGTAATGTAGATAAAAAAGCTAATCTAGTTGGCTGAGAGATATTCATATGTCGCATGTTGTATGTACATATGATATTCGAATGTCACATGTTGTACACACATACAACATACGATATAATACACTATGATTATGAGCAAACACTTGTTAAAACATACAGAAGTAATTTATACGAATTACCATAAGCAAATTTATGTTTTCTCCGAGGTGAGGTATCTTCACTGACAATCTCCAGCACCTTATCAGCCCTCCTACAGACACAGAGACACTCACAGTAGGTCACAGTGTACAAAGGAGAAATCATTATGGAGTAGCTGACTCACCTCAGCAGTCTGTAGACAGCCCAACGAAAGAACTCTTGGAGTAAGACTGAAAATGGGAGAGCAAAGGCTGGTTGGCTCTTTAGAGGTGGCACTATGATCCAGATCACAGCTGAGAAGAACAGGGAGAGCAGCCAAAAGAATGCACTGAAAATAAAATTGTAAATAAAATATTGAACCAGTGATACATAAATTATTTGGCACTTGAAAGTGAACTTATTTGCTTGATTTTCAACTTACGAAGACATCAGTATGATCACTTCGTGCGGGTGAGTGGCCACTGTGACACAGAAGAGCGTCACCATGGGACCAAAGGCCACAAATCCGTAAGCAAAGATAGACAACACAGTCATTTTGTTTTCTTGTCCAAAGTTACTTTCAATATTTCTTTCGGATTATTAGATCGGAAAAACCTAGCCTACTAACCACACCCACAAAAGTGGTTATAAATCGCAGTTGGAAAAGAGACTGTGCTAAACAGATGAACAGGTCACAATGTCTGAAAGTAAAGCAGTTGAAAACTACAACGCATTTGATTCCATTAGGAATCGTTTTGGCGGAGCAAGAAAGACATCACCTGATGGGCTAATCGGCAGCCACCAGCCCGTGAAGAAAACCTCGGCGCCGACGGTCAAGAGGCGGTTTGATCCGCGATCCTCTGCTCCACCGTTGATCCCCCTGGTGGAAGAGAGCGACTTGGTGCAAAAAGAACTGTTTGTGGTACGTATTTTGATTGAGGGGAGGGGCTGCTTGCATGCATGCAACTTGCAAACTGAACTATTGGGTGGAGCTAGCTGATTGCATGATTGTTTTATTTTGCAGAATTCTGGGCAGTCTTCTCCTGTCAAAGGAAAATGGAAACACGGCAATGTAACCAAGTAAGTTAGCTATCAAGCTCCTTCATGTATAGACGCGCGTCACAGTTGATATTCAGTGCAAAACATATCGGATTACACAATTGCATAATCATAGCAAACAGCCGACGGCACCTGCGCGCATTAGATCTACTGAGCATGCGCAGAACAGGTTCCAAAGTTTTTTGTCTTGTATTCTATATTAGAGATGATAGCTCTTGTAAGATTTAGCCAGCATCATATATAAGTACTAGCTTACTAGTCTATAGGTTTAAATCTACTGTATTTGATTGAAAGAAAGTGGCAGTGCAAAGATCAAAGAAGCTGAACTGTGGAAGTTCTTTGTCAATGTCCTTTCCTGTGATGCAACATAATATAGAATGTTGTAGGAGGAGTGGGTGTAGAGATGATTAAATTCTTCAATGCCTTATATCTGGTCTCTGATCTGCCACTCTAGCTTCTCTGATGGCATTCATTCCTCTCATTCTACTATTCATAAAGGTGGAGTCACCATGACAACATTCATGTGTTTTGACTTAACCATAATCACAACTTTGTTTACTAGTTAGTCTGACCATGCAAGCTCCGAGTGGCAGGCACATGCATACTCCTGTCAATGGTCCATGTCATAAAAAAAATAACTTTAATGTTTGAGTCTGTCACCTCATTTCAGAGATATGGTAGAAGAAATTCATCATATTTTGTTTATTTTACGATGGACACTTCCTCACAACCCAGCTCAAAAATTTGACAGTATGTAATGGGAATTATGCCTTGGCTTCTTCAGGCAATGTTTGTAGTCATATTGCTGTGAATAAACAATGCAACACAATTATACAATGTCACAGTATTTGCCTTCCAAATTGACCTAATTCCACCAATTAAATTAATTATTGTTCAATTACTCCCGTCACTGTATACAGGGTGAATGGACCTGATTTTGATGCTCTGGAAACAGCTTCTGTTACAAGTGCAAGCTCCGCCTACTCCTCAAGGTCAGAGTCCAGTGCTCTCAGTCCATTGGCAGGGTCCATGAGTGAACTCTCAGACATCGGTTCTGCAGATACCCATTTTGAGTATGACATCACTACAAGGGCACCAACCAAGGTTAGTAGCTGCTCATTTACATATTCATTAATTTATTGTCATATTTTCTTATTAATGTGCTAATGTCCAATTAATGAGATTTGTTATGTCATGAGTTCATCGTACCTTGTTTGACGTGCATTATTCATGCCGTGGTGTAACTATAGCCTGTGGGCGATGTCCTCCATTGGCACATTCATTAGGGAGTGGCTGGAGGTGTGGCACTTTAATAACATTCCAAGCATACCTAATTAAATCAGATCATTTTTAAGTCGGACAACCATTTGTCATGTGATATGACCACTCCCACACACGTACACACCCACACCTTCAGCAACACACACGGACCTCATCGCTAAGAGCCTCGTTTGAAAAGAGTCGATCATTTGACCAATCAGATGTGAGATACACTCATGATTCGGGTGAAAGTACTCCAGATGAAGTGGTGTGTGGTCGCACCAAGGCTTGGAACAGGTACATCGGGGAGTGGAACTTTGACAGGGTCAAGAAGATCATATCCACATCTCCCGTAGACAGCAACAGTCGGGTCACCAATGAGGTTAGACTCCCCACACCCTCCTCGACACCGGTGTCTGGAAGTATGGAGAACCTGTTGGCAACTGGAAGCAGGTATGGATGTATTGGAGCAAAAATTGTCGATGATACATTATGGGCTGTATCTCAGTCTAGGAAGGTCGTATTGAGCTGGGATTGGTACCATTGTGATCAGTGTGAAGAGATCTTTCAAATGATATGGTTTAGATACAGATTTAATTTTTGACCAAAATGGTCAAAACCATGGATTATAGCCTTTGGTCGAGTGCGGTTTTTTGTCAAAAATGATCATTTTTCAATTTTCAAAATAAACCATATCATTTGAAAGATCTCTTCATGCTGATCGTATTGGTGCTAGTCCCAGCTTCTAATGACCAACTGTTGCTGATTTAGAGCAGAAAATGTTGTATAAAACTGTTTCTTATTTGTGATCAATTCTCTTCCACAGATCTTCTCTCCTCAGTAGCAATCCCGATGAAGAAAGTGAGGAAGAACAGATGTGGAATTGGACGCAGGAGATCAAACCTCCGCTGGGTAAATTCCTCGATCCTCACCATCGTAGAAGACCCCACTCTGCCTCCAGTTTGACCCGTCAAGCGAGAAAGGCCAGTGGTTTTGAGAGCTTCTCTGAAACTGATCTCACAGCTTGGCAGGAGCCAGTGAAAGAGAAACCAACTTCTCCTCTTGTCCTATCCTCGACCGACCTAAGATCAGCAGGACAATGTGAAGTACCGCCACAGCCCAAAAAGGAGACACGTAGCCCAACCAAGAAACAAGAAAAAACGGTAAAACGACTGGTCAGACGTGTTTCAGAACCAGTGTTTTCCTTCTCACCAGCTGTCAAACCAGATCCAGTCCACAACAGAAGCCTAACGGAAGATTCCATCAAACCATCAGCAGCTACTTCAGGAGCTGGGAAAGACAAGTTCAAGAAACTTCAGAAGATCACTCCAGCCAGATCAAACAAATGGCTAGCAGCTTACCAGAAGTACAGAGATGACAAAGAGAAGCAAGGAGACACAGAACCATCAGAGGTTCAGTCAAAGCCTCAAGGAATTATCTCAACAATCGAAGAAGAGAGAGAAGACCTCAGTCAGGAAGGAGAGGAGGTGATGGTTGGAGCTCAAGAGATGAAGATTGGACAGAGAGTCACCGTCAAGTCCAAGATATGGCACGATGCTTACAAGAAGCACAGGACAATACACTCTGAACAGCCAGCAGCAGCCTCTGATAAGGATCTCCAGTCACAGGTAGAAGAGACATCTGTGGCGCAGCGAGCCAAGGTGTTCGGAGGGATGCAGAGAAAACCACTCAAGAGATCACAGAGCTTTCAATTCAGTTCCCATAGCAACCAAATATAGACCCACTGGTCAAACATCGACCAAAAATTGCTGATTTTTAAACCAATAAAACTTGATTTTTACAAGTTATTATTTCAATATATAGGTATATACAGGTAACAATGAATGATTTAAAGTGAAAATAATAAGCAGCAGTATAATTTTGAACACATGATAATTTTGTGTGCAGCAGTTGTTGTTTTTGTGAACAATAATTTCAGTTTCTGTCGACAATAAACAGTTCAGTAATGATGTCATCTGACTGCTGGGAGTGGCTCGCAATGATCCAGGCCGCTCTTGAACATACCCGGCTGTGGACTGTCGTCAGTTTTTCTATCACGTTTAAACAGAGAAAAGTATTATTAAATTTATTCTAAACAAAGCACGCTGTCATCCAAACCACACCTCTTTTTCCGTCTGTGCATGTCGTCACTGCTCTCACTCTCTCCCACGTCTGATCCCTCGTCCGACGATGAGCTGCTGCTACTGGAGTCAGAGGAACTGCTGGAGGGAAGACCACTCTCCTTCGTCAGGTCCACTCCATCAGCAATGTCTGCTAGCTCTGGTTTGTGCTCCTTTAGAGAGAGAGAGAGAGANGAGAGAGAGAGAGAGAGAGAGAGAGAGAGAGAGAGAGAGAGTGGACACATGAAGATAAATTTATAACCACGTTATTCATCTATACATACATCATACACATAGCTCAAAGAACTTATGAATAGCTGGAGGTTTTACAACTATTGTACATGTACATGAGATAAAAGTTGAGAATTTCCATTCTGTATTGTATAACAAACCATACTTGCTAATGCAACTACCTCTTCAGCTATCAACACACTTACAGTTGCTATCACACACACACACACACACACACACACACACACACACACAAGATGGCACCTATAGCAGCTGCTCACCTTGAGTGCCTTGTACCATTTCTTGGACAGCTTGGGTCTCCCTCTCACCGTCTTGTGCCAGACTATGGGGAAGTTGGTGAAGGAGGCAAAGTTCTGAGTGACAGCAATCGTGTCGTCGAGGTTGAGGACCACGTGCCACCACCCCCCAGGGACAAACACCGTCTCACCTGGCCCCTGGAGGATCTCAGTCTGAATGGAGAATGATGTCATAGTGATGTAATGAGGTCATAGTGATGTAATTGAGAATGATGTCATAGTGATGTAATAAAGACTGATGGCATTACTGGTTTGAACTCTGGCGGCCATGTTGGTAGCTGTGTGTGTGGGTAGACGACATTGAACCACATAATGGCCTCGTCCTTCTGACTCTCTCCCTGCCCTGGGGGCATCTTCAGCATCTCTTTAGGAGTGTTGGGAGGGAACAGAGCCCACCTGGAGGGAGAGAGAGAGAGGGAGGGCCAGTTACAACTGCGTGTGGACAAGTTATAACTGGTGTGCTGATTGTTTGAGTTGTAACTGGACATTGACTGTATGTTGACGTTCATGTTTAAGTATCAAATTTGTGGGATACCATGAACTATAGCCCGTGGTCCAGTGTTAAAAAAGAAAACCATTATTGAATAAGTATGACTGTGCAATATAATTTTAACCTCTTGTGTCCTTGGACTAGTGCATTCCAAGCGCTGGTCCCCAGGGGGTCAATGTGAATGCCAGTACCAGATCTTGAGGGGCCCATGACAAACCATCTGTAAGGGGGTCGTTTAGCTTCCCCCACATATTTGAAGAGGTCGTCCTGAAAGTACTTAGGAATGGAGTAGTCCTCTAACAGCCGACACTTCTTCCTATGCTGTATTGATTATTAATTAGGGGGTATGACCCTGGTAATTTAAAATGGTCTAATTAATCCTACCTCTCCAAATGTGCCGTCAAAGATGTACATCGGGCTGTCGTCATGGTTACTGTGCATGTACTGGGTGTAGTACTTCATCTTCATCTTAACGGAGTAGCCATCGTTGTCCTCACCACACTTGAACCGCTGGTTGCGGTACTTCCTGGTCAGTCTCTGGAGGGGGGATAGTAATAGACATTGGTGCCGGTTTTACTACTGCAACTAGCACTGTACACACACACACACACACACACACACACACACACACACACACACACAAGGCAATAGGAGAAGCAGATGGATTGAAAAGTTGTTGAAATACTTCCTTGAAAACCACATGAAAGAACACATTACACACACACTAACAAGATACTTCCTAGTCTTCTTCTAAGCCTCTCTCTCTGTGAGCATTAACTGTTGAACAATAATAAGAAGAGAAGAGTGCCTGTCAATGATTCTTGATAACACTCACTTCAATGGTCCACTTCTTTGTGGCCTGCCATGTCACTTGGGAGTCAGTAATGACGACTGGGAGGCTCGGCTTTTCAAACCTCTCGATAAAGATGGCCTCATCCACGTCCAGTGCACTGATTCTCTCACAGTTGTCCCTCACTGACTCTTTGGCGACGGGAAAGGACCGCCAAAACCCACAACGAGACCAGCCCAGGTCTCCTTTCAACTCTGGAGGAGGTAAACATGAAACAATGAATGACTTTCTGTCAGTATCTGCTACAATATTGGCTTCTAGCTTGTCTCAATGGTTTGGGAGCTCTCTTTGTGAGCTGGTGAGCACACTTACCCGGTCTGGCTCTGTCTTTAGCCTCGTTTATCCTATCCCTGGACCTCCTGTCGAGATCTTCCATGCTTTACTTCACATGTTTGTTCTTTCTGGTAAGAGGTCGTCAATTTTAAAAACTTGCTCGCGCCCGATCGATCGGAAACAACATGTCAATACGCATGCGCAGAAACGGATACAATGCCGCGGTGACAAAACAACAATGAAATCGCATGCAATTGTACATAAAAGAGAGTGTGTGAGGATTAAAGGGTGATCAATCTATATCTCTTAATTTGTCTAGGTTCAGTTATCAGCTCTTCGGGGTACCGATAGGCTGGAGGGGGCGACTGGGGGACCCTGCCATTATCAGGACTAGAATAATGAGGGAGATAAAAGAAGTATAAAATTGAGATAATTTTGTTTCTCAACAATTTGCCACAGGCACCACTTACTCATAATCAGTGACATCATGATATTCCAGTAGATCATTTTCAGTGCTTCCAACTGACTGTGGTGAGATGGCCCCGCCTCTTTCAGCTGCCGATAAACCACGAGCACTTTCCTTCACTGCAAGTGGAGGTTGCAAGTTCCTCAGTTTCCTCTGAGCAGCAGCTGTGTCTTTGGTTGCCATGTAACTCTCGTTAGCCATGGCTGACTGCCTCTCTTTGCTCTCACGAGGAATGTAGAAACTGAACATCAAAAAGAAAATGGATCTAGCTGCTGCTAGTAACAAGCTTATCTGTAACAAACTTCACAAACAATCGACAAAATTCACAATTTTCCTGCAAATTTTCAACTCACGCTCTCTTTCTCCCTCCCAGGAAGACCCATGCTAGTCCAGTGACCATCATCACTATGACAACAGAGAAGACAACCACCACGACCACCAGGGAGATGCTGCTTCCCTCGGAGGTAGGCCTCACGAGATCAGTGCCCACCTCATCATCTATGACCCCCGGGGGGTCAGTGGTAGTATCACTGGGATCGCCATCAATAACATACTGCAGCTACAGTCAATTAGAATAATTACAATACTGTGTACAGTATAATTTGACATTAATTTTGATATTTTATTACTGTTTACTATGTATTCAGCATACAGTATACTGAATACTGTGTGATAATGCAAAAAAAACAACTTACTCTGTATCCACACCAGTCTATCTCAAACCCAGCATGATTGAGTGCTTCATAACCAGAGGGTGGCCTGCTAAAATCTCCATTGCTTTCACAGTCTCGCTGTACAGTGGCTGCTTGTTCAGCTGTTGCCATGGAAACAGTGGATGCATTAATGCCAGGTGTTGCCACGACGATGGTCCTACAAAGGGGTGGAGAGGAAGAGGTCAGACACGTTGATTGAAGTTATGATTCAACTTTGAACAAGGCAAGAGACTAATGCAATGAGATTCATCACAGGCAGCTGTATCACTGGTTGAACGTTCTGAAGTGTGAATGTCATTGACACCATTGTCTCAGCTTTCCAAAACCATCCAGGAGGTAGGGCATGCATATTATAATGAGGTGTTACATGCGTTATGTTTTTCTTTAACATAGTCCTCCATGCAACATCATCGTGAAAGTTTTACCTCTGATTGGTTAGTCCTCTCGTCGCTGGGTTAAGGAGTTGAAGAACGAGTGGCTGGTTAGTTTGAAATGCCTCGCTGAGTGATGTGGTGAATCTGTTGAAGATTTCTGCTCTGAGAAAATCCTCCACTTCATAATTGAGAACAACTAACTCTGAGGTTACAAGAACTCTCCCTGAGAATGAAATAGATATTTTATAATACATTATGCTTACTCCATCACTGAGTGAGCCTCTTTCTACAATGTCTGTATCAACAGCTGATGTCAATGGAGAGAATCAAAGATGGCCCATTGTCAAGGTGGTGTGTGCTATAACAACAGAGGTAGTTGATAAGGCAACCATTGCTGTCAGCTGTCGATCCATGTCTGTCCCACTCCACACCCACATAATAGCCATAATATTTTAAACAATCATAAAATCATACATATGTACTGCCTATAATAATACAGCACACACTGTGCATGGTGTACTAGTGAATCACAAAAAATCAATTGGTTCAATTTGGTTGTTGTTGTTGACAATATTTCTAACTTTATAATGACAAGCTTGCAACACATGTTTTGGGACAATTGATTGTGCATATCTTGGCTATGAATTCTTGACTCACTGCCAGTGAATATTCACCAATCAAAAACTTAACTGACCTTTCAAACTGCCAATGGAGATCTCCAGCTGCCTCATTTCTGAAGCAAATGTATCCATTCTCACAGCAGTAACCTAACAAAATTAAAAAAAAAAAGCTAGATGCAACAATATTATACTTAAAGTATCAAATCTTTTGGTCTGATCATTTTGAGCTAAATCATTGACTATATACCTGGATTGTAATGGCTCCAATGTGCTCCTCTTGCGGCGTGCCATAGAGGACAGCAGCTGTAGTTTGATTCACTTGCACCAAATTGAGCCAGTCTGGGATGCCTGCAAATCCTTGCTGGTTAGCAGTCACTTCCACACCGACATTACTGGCTGGAGGAGAGGCTACAAAGAAGTTGCTTCTCTCCAACTGACAGTGGAAGAGAACGCCTGTCTGGAGGTCTGAGGAGCCGCACAGTGCTTGTGCCTCTGTGAAGAGGACAGCCAGTAGAGCGGCAGAGAGTGCCAGGGAGAGGAGAGAGGCGTTCATCTTGTTGGCTGCAGTAGCACACAAACAGGGGGCGGTGTCTCGAATGGGGGTGTGGCTAATGTCTAACGCCCACGCATGCGCATGAATTCAATCAACCCACGTGGACTTCCAGAGACTGTGAGGATGAAAATGAGACTGATTTTGGCCTTTTCAGCTCTTCTAGCAACAGCTGGGACGTTGGGCAGCCGTCCAAAGAGGTGCGGCACATCATTAGTGCTGATTGGAAGTACAGGAGACCTGGCAAAACGGTATTTATGGCCTGCACTGTACCACGTGAGCAGCATGAATGTCACTGAATGTGAGTTGCTTGTGTTTGGAGGGACAAGAAAATTGGTTGCCAATAGCAACCAGATGTGGTCTGTGATATCGACTAACATACACTGCAACGAAGAGAGAGATCGTTCATGTTCAGAGTCGCTGGCACGTTTCAAACAGTCCATCCATTTTGTTCAGCTAGGAAAAGATGATGATTATGTTCTGCTACAAACCACCATTATGAGCATCTACAATGAGCTAAACATGACTGAAGGGGGTCGTATCTTCTATCTGTCTGTCCCCCCGGCAGCTTACCGCTCCATTATTGCCAGCATTGATGACCACGCTAGACCACACCCGGACAGCTGGATGAGAGTTGTGGTGGAGAAACCTTTTGGTGAAGGTCTAACCTCGGCAAAACTCCTAGCTCAGGAAATATCAGAACACCTCACTGAAGAAGAAGTGTATAGAATTGATCACTACCATGGCAAGTTTGGCGTTCAACAGATCCTTCCCTTCAGACTGGCCAACAGAGAGAGCCTGGCAGCTGTCTGGAGCAGAGACCACGTGGAAAGGATTGAGATTGTCATGAAGGAAAGGCTGGACATACAAGGTCGAAGTTCATTCTACGATAGATACGGAGTCATTCGCGATGTTCTTCAGAATCACCTGACAGAGATGATGTCATTTCTCACCATGGACCTGCCTAAAGATGATAGCAGTGACGCCATTCTGAGTGCTAAACTCGACTCTCTCTCTCACCTTCCCTCACCGCGGTTACACCACACACTGCTAGGACAGTACGATGGCTACCAGGAGGACTTGAAGGGTGATGGAGTCGTCTCAAACTCTACCAATGGCTCACAAACCCCCACGTTTGCAACTGTGGTTCTCTTTTCTCGTGATCCAAAATGGTCAAGAGTTCCGATTTTCTTGATCTCTGGCAAACAGCTCATGGAGCGGTCCTCCTATGCTAAGGTTGTGTTCAAGAAAAATTCATTCAATTTTGTCTATCCTCAAGGTGGGTGTGGCTGTGAGAGTCATGTGACTTTTATCGTACAAGATGAGAAACATTCTAAGCCTGGAATCATTGTATCCAATATACCATCAGTTGGAGTTGAGATGCCTAGTGGCTGGAATGGGAAGGAGTTTTTATATATGTCTAATTCCAGTACTACAAACAGCTGTACAGAGACGTTCTACTATCCTCAAAATGACGTGGAATCCAATGCTTACATCTCACTGCTCCAAGCTGTTCTTGTCGGCAGAAAGGAGTATTTTGTTGCTACAGAAACCCTCTTGGAATCATGGCGTATCTGGACCCCCCTACTAGACGAGATTGAACTAGCTGGTTCATCTCTTCATCTGCCGATATACACAAGAGACGATGACCTTTACGACCTTGGATTCTACCTGGATGGGAGCAGGATCGTCCCCTCTAGCCACTCCCACTTGTACCCTCAGCAAAAGACACTCCCAAGTTCTCATTGGTCGAGAGAAGCTAGGCTCCATAGCAACGAACACAGTACCCGATGGTCAGAGCTGTTGGACCAACCAGTGATAGTAGGGGAACGGTTTAGACTGGCCACACTCATTGCTGATATGATGTACAGGTCGGCCCAAAGTGCTGTGGACCGGAGAGGGGCGTGGCATGTTGCATTGCCTGGAGGAAGGACACCAGTTTTATTGTACGAGACAATTGCATTGGATTATCATTTGCAGTTTCCATGGCAACATATACATGTGTGGCAAACAGACGAACGCTGTGTGCAGAGAGATAGCGTGAACTCTAACATCAGAGTTTTATCCAAGCTCCTTTTATCGCAAGTCCCAGTCCCATTTCAAAACATCCATCCACTGCCCATCCACCTAGCTAGAGGGGTGTGTCATCTTGAGGACAGAGGAACAGAGTCATACGAAAGAGAACTGCTACACTACAGTGACCAGCTGGATATGGCTCTTCTTGGCCTTGGTGGTGATGGCCATGTAGCTTCCCTGTTCCCTGATGCAGCTGTGATGGAAACAGCTGGTGGTAAACTGGTAAAAACTGTGACACTTAATGACAGCTACCCAGTAACAGCTCACAAGAGGATGTCCCTGAGTTATGAAGCAATTATAGCAGCTAAGGAGATTGTTGTGCTTGTGAGTGGAACAGAGAAGGAGACAATACTGCAGAGGGTGGAGGGATGTGTGAAGAGCAGCTGGGAGGGCAGCTGTGACACCTTGCCGATAGTGAAACTGATCAGAATGGCCAAGAAAGACCAGCTGTTTCTTTTCATTGACTCGCAACTTGTCAATTTGTAATATTAGAATGGCATGTATAAAGAGAAAATATTGCATACAAAAAGATTAGTAAAAAAAGACTCAGAAAAAGAGTTCCATCTTCTATATCATTATAGCTGTAGCGATGATTTCAAAACGAATAAAAATGTCATCCTAATTGTGCCTGTGAGGAGAAGAAAAAAATAGTTCCACAACACATAAATATTATATTAATGGACACATGTAGGCACCTATAGCTGTTATTATACTCACCCTAGAATTGTCCTACATTTGATGGTGTCGCTCCAAGGCCCCCAGCCAGCTGCGTTGTGCCCTCTCACTCTGAAGTAGTAGGAAGCACCTGCCACTAGACCGGTGTAGTGGAAGCTGGCAGCCTCTCCACAGTAGATCTCCTCAAAGGCGTATCCACAGCAGAACCTGCCCATGTTCATACAGTCACTGGTAGTTAGAAGTTCGTCACTAGTATCGGAAAAACTTGAACTACTCTCTGCTTTGCTGATCTGACGATTCTCTGATGACTCATCCTCTTCCAGTGTTCTCATTGGACGCTCCTTATCAATGGGTGTGGTGCTATCGTCTTCCTCTGAATCGGCAAATACACCACTGGTTGTCACGCTGACCAGTTCTGTGTCCGATTCCGATGATTTCATTCCACCTCCTTGTGGTTTATTAACTATTAATGGGGGGAGATTGAGTATGGCCCCTGACACTTGATTGGTTGGCGGTCTTGATGGGAGATTTGGAGGGTTAGCTGCCGAATGTACCAGCAGTTGGGGTAGCTTCTTGTCTGTATTGGGATCGGCTGGTTTGGGCAATCGAATCGGTTCCGGTAACAAAGAGGTTATGTTTTTAGTAGCAATGGTTGGTTTGAGAACGAGACCCTTCGCTCCGTCAGGGACTGATACCCCATTATTCTGTTCTTCAGTAATTCCTGAAGCATCTTTGTGTTCAGAATTGGGCACATTCTGATCTTGCTGTGCAACAAGAGATACATTCCTGCTGCCTAGCAACGAGGGAGGGACAGAGGGAAAGGTGTTCTTGGACTCACTGCTGAGATCACTCATCTCTTCAAAGCCACTCTCTGGTGTCACCACACTACCAGCCAGCCTCTTCTTGAAGTTGAGCCTTCCCTTCAGCTTGAAGGGGACATCAGCATAGCAATGGAGGGAGTATGTCAGTGTCCTGTCCGAGGTAACATCAGTGGTTTGACTGGGGACTCTCCATTCCAGTGAGATGGCATTAGCAGTGACTAGAATTGCCTCCATGTTCAAGTTAGGTTTGGGTGGCAGCTGTAAGATGGCTCCATGTTGTCCTAGTGACTGTGCCACTGTTGGCATGATGTCTGGCAGTAGGGAGAGAGGGACATCGGGGGGGATGGACAGGTGGGTGTCGTATGTGGTCTGTTTGAGAGTTCGGTCGAAGCTGATGTCCATGTGTCGTCGTGACAACAGGGTAGTGATGGGGTTTAATTGGAGTAGCTTCATAGCTGAAATAGAATCAAGATTCATGAGTAATATCACTGCAGCGCTAACAGTAGCTATGTGTTCTTGTCACTCACCTTCTTCTCTGGCTGCCAACACTCTGGCTCTCGCAGCTGCTATCTCCATTCTTGCTTCTCCCAACATTTCTTGTTTCACTTCCACCTGTTTGTCCACCAGAGCCAACAAGATGGCCTCTCTTCTCTCCAGAGCTGCCAGATATGACTTCCTCATATCTATAACATAATATATAACATAATAGCAAAGCCTGGTAATTTAAATCATTCTCAAACATTTTTATAGTTCAATAGCTAGCTACTCACCTGAAAAGTGTCTTTCTAGTCTATCTTGTGCCTTTCTTGCACTGCTGTTGATTTCCTCAACAGACATGTAGAGAGCTTGAGAAGCAGTGTCCAGTTGTTTCTCCATCTTGTCTAGCTCGTTCATCCTCTCTGATAGAGATGTGCAATACTTTGACGCCACTTTGCTCATCAGGTCAAACTTGTGAAAACGGTGTTGATTGTAAAACTTGCACAAAACACACATTGGTTGTTTTTCAGTTTCACAATAGAGCACACAGCTCTGTCCTGGGTGTTTTCGACAGGTCGGCTGTGGTCTTGGTTTCAGGTTGATGGAGACTGGTTTGTGTTTGGCTCGAACCCGCGACCCCTCATGAGCCTTCTTCCCACATTTGTCACAGTAAGATGCCGAGCACTCGCTGCAGTACATCACGGCATGCTTACGCTCGCATTCAGCACACGTTTCAAAGTTCTTTTCGTCGGACATTGCAGAGTATTCCTTTGATCCTATCAGCTCCAGGATGGCCTCGTTGTGAGGTAGACTGCTCGGGGATTGTTGATCGAGAGGGGTAATGATCATACATATCCCACACCGTAGTGCCGTCGGGTAGGCGGTACTCTCGCAGGCCTTTTCTAGACAATTGCTGCAGTAAGTGTGCCCGCAGAGGAGCAATAAGGGAACGCGGATGCCAAGATTTGTGAATTGGTTTCCACACAGCTGGCAGTGCGATATGGGCTTCTCCTGAGCCTGATTTGGATCCGTCCTGAGAAATATGACCTCGGAGAATTCGTCCTGAACTGTCAGGCCGGCATTGCCACTATGCTGTCCTCGATATGATTCACCAAAGTCATGATCAACCAGGCTAAGATCTCTTTGTAGAGGTAGCCCACTGGATGGACTCATCAACCTGTCTCCAGTGCGAAGACTGAATCTCTTCCCACTCTGTTTCCTGGCGACCGGGTCGGGCTGGGTGAACCTCTTTGCACTGCCAAGGTGCTGCCGTCTGACTCCACTTCCTCCGCGGGACAGGCTGTTCCTTCGGGAGCCACTGGTCTGAGAGGACGAGGACCGTTTGAGAGTATCGTCAGAGCTGTTGCCTGGTGACATGGGATTAGAACCTCTGGACATCAGGCTGGTGTCCAGTGGCCCGAAGGTTGCAGAGTTACTGCTGTTCAGTCTGGCCAGACCTTGATGGTGAGCAGGCGCCGGCTGCACTGAGATAGGAGCTGCAGCTGTACCTAGAGAATGGTAGGGAAGGGATTTTATAATTTAGCATCTTTTGTTGTTTTATAATACTATTAAAATCCAACAGTTTAAGCAACTAATGAAAGTATTAAAGTATTAGATAAATGATATTTTATTGCTGTTTAATTTACCTGGTCTAACTTGGTTGTTTTTGGATGCTCCGGTGCCCATCTTGTAGCTACAAGACTTGGTAACATCAGTGATGGCTTATTTTTAGTAATTAATGATCTTAAAAGCAATTTTCTGTCAGGTGCCCGCTGATCTCATTCTCATTTGTTTGTGTTTACATTATTCCCCATGGCAATGAGCCCCTCCCACCATCTTGACCTGCCACGCCCACTTCCTTTGGGAGATCGAGAGCGGAGGAGTAAACTAATGGGCGTGGTCGTAAACAACTTTCCTGTTTGTGTGTTTATGCGAGAGACGATTCAAAGCTAGCCACCGAAATTCATGGCCACTATCAAGTCACTTAGCACAGCAGCTAAATCACTGTTTCTACTCAAGAAATTTCCAGCTGTGTTGACCAGACAGCTGGCCTCAGGTCGGCCAGGGAAGAAGCCCAAAGGAAGATGGTTGTGGAGGTTTACTAAGTGGACGTTAGGAGGTGCTGCGGTCCTGACTGGAAGCTATTATGCTGTGAAATATATGAAGAAATTGAATAGACCAACTTTTGATGGACCAAAAAAGAAAGTGGTCATTCTTGGTACAGGTTGGGGTGCACTGAGCGTGCTCAATCACTTACAGCCAGGACAATTCGACATCACTATCGTATCCCCACGAAATTATTTCCTCTTTTCGC
Organism: Tethya wilhelma; assembly: GCA_964030475.1. Lineage (NCBI taxonomy): Eukaryota > Metazoa > Porifera > Demospongiae > Tethyida > Tethyidae > Tethya > Tethya wilhelma. The sequence goes on along the minus strand of CAXIPT010000009.1, from coordinate 1,630,383 downwards.
CACTCTTACCAAGTGTTACCGTGGGAACGGTCGAATCCCGTAGCATCGTTGAGCCGATACGTAAACTCATCCAGAAGCACCATCGTAAGGAGGGTGTGACCTTCCTAGAGGCGGAGTGCGTCGACATCAACCCCAACAATAAGGAGATCGTGTGTGAGGACAAGTCGGGCATTGTCGGAGCTGTGTCCAAGTTCAACGTCAGCTACGATCTTCTTGTAGTGGCAGTTGGTGCAAAGACAAACACCTTTCGTACGCCGGGAGTTGAAGAGAACTGCTTCTTTCTGAAGGAGATAGAAGATGCTCAAAAGATTCGAAACGTCATCATAGACCTCGTTGAAACAGCTTCTATTCCTGGCCAATCAGTGGAGGAACAGAAGCGACTGCTTCACTTCATGGTGGTAGGGGGCGGGCCCACTGGGGTGGAGTTTGCAGCAGAAGCAAGGGACTTCCTGCGTGAAGATATTTCCCGTATTTACCCAGGAATCGAGGATCATGTGAGAGTGACTCTGGTTCAGAGTCAGGATCACATCTTGAACACTTATGACCAACAGATCAGTAGCTATGCTGAGGAGAGGTTTAAAATGGACGGCGTTGATCTCATTACTAATGCAAGGTGAGATTGATTTGAAATTGATCACACAAACACACACGCTCATTCTCTCTCTCTCTCAGAGTGACAGAGGTTTCACCTAAAGCTGTGACAGTTGTGAACAAGAAGAGCAAAGAGAAGACCCTCTACCCTTATGGGATCTGTGTCTGGTCGACTGGTGTCTCTCCCGTACCCATTGCTAGGATGATGATGGAGAGAATACCAGCTCAAGGAAAGGGGTGAGGAAAATTATCATAATAACTGTCTAACAAGTTTATCTTGATTTTCTTGCTTCAATATCCAGCCGTGCACTGATGACAGACAAGTTCCTTCGTGTCAAAGGCGCCGAGGGTGTGTTTGCCATCGGTGATTGTTCCACCATCGAACAAGAACTGATGATACGTAAAGCGGAGGAGCTGTTCAAAGAGGCAGACATCAACGGAGATGGAGATCTCAGCTACAGCGAGTTTGTTGCCATGTTGGACAAGGCCAAGCATCTCTATCCTCAGGTGCAGGTGCAACTGAACTACGTACAGAATAATGTTGAAAAGTGAGTCGATCACTGGAAGTGATGATGTAATAGATATAGTCACCTGACTTCATACCATAGTACTACATGGTACAATGTATCACTACCATTAATTTTTGTAACACACACACATGCACACATTTGCGCATGCGCATACATACATACACACACACACACACACACACACACACACCNGGTGACGAACAGCCTCTCACAGAGCTACCCAAATGGACGGACACACAGAAACCAAACTGCAAGTTTTATGATAATATTTATCTCACAGACATAATTTCAATAATCGGCTCTGATATATGCCCCTTGCACAGACATGGTAGCTAAGAAGTGGCTGGAGCAGGACCCAGCTGTCATTGATAAACACATGGAGGTGATAGTGATACACTTGCTCTCTCCATTTCTCTATGGCCATGCTCACCAGTCAGACTGCTGGCTCCAACGCTGCCACCAAGCTGGGCTGCTCCTCTCAGATGTGTACGCCTCTCTCTCTCTCTCTCTCTCTCTCTCTCTCTCTCTCTCTCTCTCTCTCTCTCTCTCTCTCTCTCTCTCTCTCTGTATGTGTGTGTATGAAGTGGCCTCANTATAATCCATGGTTTTTGATGATTTTCATCAAAATTTAAATCTGGCATCAAAATATATCATTTGAAAGATCTCTTCACGCTGATCACAATGGTACCAACCCCAGCTCAATACGACCTTCCTAGACTGAGATACAGCCCAGAATGTACCAATGAAAACCTAATCTTTGTATAAAGTGTAACTACGGGAAACTAAACTTAGATCAAACTGATAGTACCCCCCACATTGTCTCCCTGCCTCACCTGCTCCCTCAGGGGTATCTGTGGGAGGTAGTATATGGAGCGATCCATGGCTGCATACAACTTTCCGGAAAAATCCGCCAAAAACCTACCATTCTGCATTCATTAACATCAATTTTTACCATGACATCATAATTACATCATGCACACAGTCATCATCATACCGGGTAAGGGATCTCCTGCACACAACGTTGGTGCAACAGGTTGTAGACGTGGATCTGACTGGAGCGTTCTGACCAGGCTATGACGTACGGGAAAAGATAGGTGGCTGACCTCGGAGGAGAGGTGGACCAATCAATGGGCGGACGCTGGAGGGAGGGGGAGGGACACTTAGCAACTATCATCCAATCAAATATGTCAAAGAATGCCAGCAGTATAGGACAGTAAAATGGGCAGCTAGTTGTGTTGGTTCACAGAAATAATATGAAAAAACATTCATTACATGGCAGGCTTGGCAGCTTCAAGGTACGTGGTCAAAATGACTAAAATTTAATTCTAAACATTTTTGTGTATGATGTAATTGCTATCAACTTACATCTGAGACTCCACTGGCAAAGGTGATGACGCCATAGGGGCCAGCATTGACTAGGAACTGGCCTTTACCAGTTCTTCTGACGACTGGAGTGGAACCAGGCTCATAACTGAGCAGGTCAGTCAGCTAATAGTGAGCGGGGGTGAGGATGTGTGAGAATATGTGAGGGTGTGAGGGTGTGAGGGTATGTCTGTGTGACTGCGTAGCTTTATTCTCCTTCCTTCTCTAGTAGCTAGCTACCTGTCTCTCTCTCTCTCTCTCTCTCTCTCTCTCTCTCTCTCTCTCTCTCTCTCTCTCTCACCTTGCCACCATCATAGATGTTCACCACGATGTACTTGCCCTCCCCATGCTGACTCTGAGGACTCAATGCCATACACACAGACTCACCATCACGTGCCTATTTATAGAATCAGTGTGTCACATGACATCAAAAGGTTCAAAGCCACACCCACCATTGCGAGAGCGGCCTCTGGTATGCCATAGTCCCTCATATGCACCATCTTATCGCCACTGAGGGCGTACAGCTGGATGAGACGCCTGCGCTGGGGGGCCACAATGATCTAATTAAGAGAAAATAAAATCGAAAAAGAAGCTGTAAGCATAGCAGCAACACAGAGTTGAAGAGTATCTCACCTCAAGAGTGCCTGACTTCAACTGAGGCTGACTTTTGCTCTCATTAATGCAGTAACATTGGATCTACAGCACGAATCATTTATAAACAAAATATCGATTTAAACAAAATCCAGCGTGTATGTGTGTGTGTGTGTGCTTACCCTGGTGACCTTTTGACCTGTGTCGTACAGTTCCAATGTGTTCATGTGCATCACATAGAGAAATCCTACAAATGAGAAGTTATCACATGACCATCGCTGCAAGTCATGTGACAATCACATGACAACTAACCATCCACCAGTGCCAGAAGTTTCTTCATGGATGGCACCACTGTCAACTGCTGCACTGGTTTACGCTGGAGGGAGGGTAATGATATACAATCAGATCACAGTGAAACTGAAATGGTTTGGGAGTGGAATGAACTCCACTGGAGATAAGACTAGTTGGCTGGAAACACTCACAGACTTATCAACGGTCAGTTATGAACAGATTAGAGCTAATTGTGTGGAAAAGCTAATACTTATCAAAAAATAACACTTGCAATTGGCATCTTTATGGGCAAAAGATGTATGTTTTCAGTATGAAACTACTTGAAAATTCCCAAACCATTAATTTTCTCAGTAAACTACAGACAATAGATATCACTTGCTCAGCAATAGTTATTGAACCACGACCTAAACAATTACATCATTGCAATTGCGTACCTTTTCTCCTCCCAGTTGGATACGACCTCTGACCTTTGACTGGAAGACGATCTTCCCCAGCGGTGTCTTGTTACTCTCCAACTGGTAGTAGACGATGAGACCACACCCAGTTCCAGCGTACAGACACTTCTCCGCTATTGTCAGACACACTACCTGAGGGTAAATAGGTGCAGTCAACCATGAAGAGGGGTCGTGGATGGACACTCACAGTGCCTTGTATGGGATCACATTTAATGATAGGGACTTACCCATTTCATCAATATGCATACAATATATCATATAATCTGTGCACATATAGTTTAATAAAATCAGTGATAAACATTTCATATAATTTTTGTCATGGCAGCTGATTTCAGGTCATTTCCATCTCATCAACACTTACCTCTGTTCTTGGCCTGTCCGGTAGGACACTCTCCACGACCGGCACCAGGTCAAACGCCTTCACAAGCTTGCTGCTCCGACCAGGCATCTTCCCAAAAGCAACCCTGTTTTACGTTACAACCAGTAGACCAATACCTCGAATTTACCAATTTCGTATTCTTCCGTAAACTGGAAACTAGCAGACACACCCCCTATTTCGTGAATGGGGGCGTGTACGTCAGCAATGCCAACAATTTGATCCTCTGCAGTGAAGCGTAACAAAACAGAGAGTAAACCTGAGCACTTGCTACCCGACAGTTTATTAAGGAGCGTACGTAGGAGTCTGAAGGCGGCGCTGGATTGTGTTCGGGACTAAATCGAGAGAGAGAGAACGTCTGAACTGATAAAGGAAAGAGAGAGACGGAGATCTTTCAAGATGGCTGGTAAATCGGGAGAGGGCGGGGCTCCCGCTCTGAAGGGACTTCGCCTGTGCACCATGGACAGAGCGGAAGATGGCTACGGCTTCCACATGTACACCAACAAACAGTTGAGAGTGAGTGGGAATGCCTGGCAGCTGCCTGTGCTCAATATAGATCACATAATACTTTTAGCACCAATTTGTACATGTGCAAATGGAGCCATTGCTCACTGACATTTGACCATGATGTCACTCATTCACAGGGTCAATACATTAAATGGGTGTCCCCCAACAGCCCAGCTGACCTGGCAGGTGTCCTGGCAGGAGACCACGTCATTCAGGTCGATGGAATTGATGTCCTGGACATGGCCCACCACAAGGTACAACATTCAGGTCATGTATTTGCATCGTGTAGCCCGGTGTGGGTCGTGCCATTACATGTATAGGCGGTTTGTAGTCAGTGTCTATGAAATATAATTGGTGGACATTTAATTTGACAATTTTGCTCAGACCACTTCCCACAAAAATATTGGCAGTTTTAAATTTGGTGTTTTCCTCCCTTCCTCACCATAAGTACTTTTTTCCCCTTTTGATAAAATGTACAACTAAAAGCAAACACATGGTGCTATGTTGCAGTGGCTACTTGGGGTATAATATGATATGGATGATATAACACATGACTATCCAATGATAAAAGTAGTTAATTAGTACTAATCATTAGGTAGTACCTAACATACCCTTATTGTAAGAATACAATTATACACTACTGTTGACGGTAGTTACCAGGGAGATAGATGCACAAGTGAAACATTGAGATGGCTTACAGCTGCTACTGTTTGAACACAATGATGTATTGATGGTCACACACACACACACACACACACACACACATCTCTCCATTAGGTTGTGGAGATCATCCGGTCAGGAGATGGCAATGGAAGGAAGGTGCTAGTCATTGACAAGGAGACAGAGAAGGAGATGAACAGCAAAGTAAGCCAGACAACCAATGATCACTGAGCTAGCTTGTAAGCCAATTGCAAACTGATGGATAAGTAAAGCAAAGCAATGATTGACCAGCTGGGCTATATTTAGAACAACTTGGTTTTGACTTTCTACCATGGTTACATGTCTGTAGGGAGANGCGTTGCTATGGAAACACTATAATTTCCCGGCTCCAATGTGACCTCCTGTGTCCAGGGGTGTCCAAAGTGGGCGGAGACATCATTGGCCGGGGGAACAAGCCCCTCCCCTAGACACTCGTGAGTGCATTCAAGAAACTTGTTGCCTGAGGGAAATAAACAAGGTCTTGAGCTGACCGCCCACCTGCTGACTCAGCACTCTTGTATGCTAATAATTTCCACTCACGTTCTTGTTGGTCAATGTTGCCATGGGCAAAGCACATCAGGGTGGCATTATTTAAATGTGGTTGAGTCCAAAGTCCACCACATCTGATAGTTCCAAGTCTTCCAATCTGTAATGATCTGCTCATTGGTCCAAAGGGACGTACCATAATCACCCTGGAAACGAAGGGGTGGGGGTGAATTAGTGAGTATATATACATCATATTGTATGATAATAATATTACAGGGTTCTACTCACTGCTGAATGTAGTGATAGACGTAACGAAATGGAGAGTGTGTAAAGTTGTAGTTCCTCAACATGGTGAGAAGACGGTCTTTAGTGTATTGAAGATGGCCTCATTGTGCCAGTTCTCCACTGCAGTTTGTGAGAGCTGCAAGGAAATACAAACTACATCGATATGAAAGATTTTTTTATGCTAATCACAATTGGTGCTAGTCCCTATCTCAATACGACCTTCCTGGGCTGAGATATGCTTGATAGGTTGAGTTGTCATCATGTATATGTTAGGTTCTTGGTTTCTCATCAGTGGTAGTCTGGTTCTGTATGATGGTTGGTCTCAACACATTATCAAGAATATCTCAGCCTAGGAAGGTCGTATTGAGCTGGGATTGGTACCATTGTGATCAGTGCTCAAAGAGATCTTTCAAATGATATGGTTTATTTCCAGATTCAAATTTGGACCATAAATCATCAAAACCATGAATTATAGCCTTTGGTTGAGTGCAATTTTTAACAAAAATGTTCATTTTCCAATTTTCAAAATAAACCATATAATTTAAAAGATCTCTTCGAGCTGATTACAATGGTGCTAGTTCTATCTCAATACAACCTTCTTAGGTTGAGATATCGCTAGCTAAACTACATGGACTAAGAATTTCTTTCCAAAGCGAATCACATAGAGGAAATCTAAGGAACTGAGTATTGACATTTGAAACTTATAATGCCAGCTAGTCAAGAAACCACACTCCTTGGCTGCATGAAGCACAATTGAGGGAGTGAGAGGTAGTGTGTTAGGCTGCCACCAAACAACAGCTAACACACCACCAACAACATGGAATGTGAGAGAGAGTACGTACAACCACAATAGAGCAAGCCATTGGAATGCTGTCAAATACATAACATGATGGACTGGTGAAGACCTTAAATTCACTTACGAAAAAAATCTTGAATTTAGTACTGATATATGAATGCATTGACTTACCTTTTGCTACTGTGGTGATATAATTGATAATGACATCATCGTCACTGGGTCCTGAGATACTGAGGGTGAGTCCGTGAGGGAAGGGATAGAGAGAGAGAGAGTAGCCGACCTCAGTGGAGGCATAGAGGAGGGGGTGGAGGATGGAGGAGATAAAGGAAGAGAAGAGAGAGCTCATGGCTGTGAGAGAGAGAGAGAGAGAGAGAGAGAGAGAGAGAGAGAGAGAGAAAGGCTCATTATACAATGCACAAACCAACACAGCAGCTGCCATAATCATCAGCTGCTGCTGTTGGACCATCAATCCATCACCTTCCCAAGCCGGGGTCTCCCGGGCACTGCTGCTGTTCACCACACACCTGAGGTTCACCAGGGGCTGAGGGAAGTCCTTGCTGTCAAGGAGCCACCACAGCGATGTCCCGTCGCTATGGTTACTGTCAATCTCAATGGGTACGTCACTCTCGTTTTGTTTCATAATAACCATTACATCATCGCTGGAAGGAATGAAGGGATTTTCTCCTGGAAGTGCAAATTGCACGACATCATCATCTGTGCTATTCCAATATTGAGTTAGGTTATCAGGTATGTCCATGACGTGGAATGGTGTGCTATAAATAGGCTCTATCTCACACAACTCTGGCCACGGGATGGCCACCCTTGAAGTCTGTACCGGATCAGGCACTGCTATTAGAGATGAATTCAGCCCGGCCATCTCGGCTATCTCTCCATCAACAGAGATGCTGTGAGTGCCGATGAACACCAGGACATCGGAGGGGGTCAGTTGATTTGTCACATTGGTCACGAGGGAAAAGTTGGACAGGAACCGTTGTGGATTGAGGAGATAGTCGGCTGGGTCTCTTATCACACGCATCACACGAGCAGTGCCCCTGTGATTGAAACAGAAAATTGAAAATTAAGTCACAATAGAGTGGTTCTAGTATATCCACAACAACCCTGTGCTTCTATAAATAGTAACACTATAAATAACAGTACTTGAAGAAAAAGCGGTTCAGCTAGTTGGCTGGGCCTGGTTATGCAACTACAAAATCTAATTTACAGTTTTAGATATTTTCATGCAAAATGGCGACATCTTATGTACCATGCAGTGTTCTCCCCTACAAGCAGGCTGGCTGCTCCCAACTCACTTGGTGTAGTCCCTAGGCTGGTTCCTCTCCCCCCAGTCAAACACAGCCTGGTCCACACGGACATAGTCGCACCACAGCTCCTCAAAGTAACTCTCATTAAGACCCTGCATCAGCCTCACCCATTGAAATGACATCATTATGACATCACTCACAGCAGCCAGACCTTTGTCTGTCAAATCCAACTCAAGCTTGAACAGCGTATAAGTGTCAGTTTGAACTTCAACCCCTGCCGAGAGGCTAGTAGCCAACTGACGTAGCCTGAGGTGATTGATAAGACTGGTGCTCCCCTCGTCACCAAGGTAACGGGTGATGAATCCAGCCACGCTGTTCCTGTACCAGTCCTGAAGAGATGGAACAACCTGCCAGTAGAGAGAGAGGGTGTGAGCGCTGGAAACCGGGTAGTAGTGGATGATACGACCAGAGTATTCAGGAGAGAAGGAGGTGGAGTTATAGGTGGTTGCCATGGCATCTGTGTTATTGATGGCAGAGAAATACTGTTCAGCATATTGAGTGAGGTTTTCTAGTGGCGTGCGATCGTAAAGAACCAGCTTCATCTGGAGAGAGAGAGAGAGAGAGAGAGAAAGAGAGAGAGAGATGGACAAAATAAAAGCAGAGTGAGTTGAATGTATGGAACAATGGTAGGAAGTTAAAAAGGAACACATCTGTTTGTATAGACACAGCAATAACAAGTAGTAGGAGAACAACACTGGAACATCAATCACATGAGTGGTGTATTCAAACACACACACACACACACACACACACACACAGACTTACAGTGCTGGCTGAGTACCTATCGTAGTAATACTCCACAACTCTATCGTGAACCCCACTCTGATTCAACGTCATCAGTGACCCCGTACTGAACTTTGAAAACGGATGCTCAGGATTTGAGACATTCTTCAGCAGCTGCCACATCTTCCAGCCATCATCCTTAAGGTTCTTCTCATGCTCCGAGTTCACAGCATGTATCTCCCTCATCACTGATCCCTCACTGAACAAAGGAGAGATAAAGAATTGTGAAAACATATCCAAACCCTGCTCAAAGTAGCTCGACTCCACATCAAAGTAGAAGTTCGTTTCTTGCGTAGAAGTGAAGGCATTGTCATAACCTCCGTGAGTGGACAGGAACTGAGAATAGACGTGTTCATCAGGATATTTCTCCGTGCCCAGGAACAGCATGTGCTCACAGAAGTGGGCCAGTCCCTCGTAGTCCAGGGGGTCATCAAAGGAGCCAGCAGCTACGTCCATTGCAGCGGAGGAGACGCTGGTGGTTGGGTCTGAGACGAGGAGGACCGTCAGGGAGTTGTTGAGGGTGAGGACAGAGTACTGCCGGGGGTCGTAGCTAGAGGAACAGACCTGTGAGGGATCCATGCACCTGCCGGGAGTGGGCGTGGCAGTAGGTGTAGGCATTAAGGCGGGAGATGTATTGGGAACTGCTTGAGTTGGTTTTGGCAGACCAGTAGATGTTTCCATGACAACCGTAGGTTTTGGTAGCCCACCAGATGCTTTCATGGTTGGTTTTGGTCCACTAGCCGATGTTTCCGTGGCAACAGGCTTCGTTGGATTAGGTTTCAATGGCAGACCAGTAGATGCAACAGACGATGTTGGTGTAGGTTTTGGTTGACTAGTAGATGTTTCCATGGCAACAGACGAAGTTGGTTTAGGTTTTGGTTGACCAGTAGACGATGAAGTAGAAGTCATCATTTGACCAGTAGCTGTTTCCGTGGTAACGGGCGATGTGGTAATGACCATTATTACTGAAGTCGAACTGTTCATAGGCAGCTGTGAAGTAGAAGATCCAGCTCCCTTTGTAGGGGTCATTCTCTGTTGACTGGTGGTAGCTGATCCAGCTGGCACAGAAGGAGAGGGAGAGAGAGAGAGAACGGTGCCATTGCCCTGTGAAGGTTTGCCAGACGACCCATGGCCTAGTATCAAAATAGGGACAGTAATTCCAACAATAATTCCTATAATTAGAAAGACGGCAAGTGCCAGTACGAGAGCAAAGAGGCAGTGGCGTCTGTTGAGCCTGTACAGCCATCTCCTGGTTGGGGGGATGACGCGGTCAAAGTCAAAATCATCATCATCATCTGGACCATCTTCAAAGGAGGTCAGCAGAGGGATGCCATCTTTGTAGGACATTCTCTTTCTCGCTGGCAAAGGAGACACTCACCACTCACACACCTGTAGCTAGCTGTAAGCTGTGCTGAGATATGGGTGCTATAAATGTCTGCAATGATAGGACAAAAAACATAATTTATGTCATAAAATTATTATATAAAGTTCAGTGAACTCGAGCTGATTTTCTACCTTTTTCAGAAGTTGCTGTTGGCAGTAGGGAAGCTGGGATGAGACGTTCAGCGGCCAAACTGTTGTCTTCTCTCAGAAGAGGGAAGGTTCCTGATAATGAGTCTTTTCCCGAAATTCAATACTAAGAAAACATATGACGTCATTTAATCCCTGACCTTTGACCCCGCCATACAGGAGAGCATTCACTTTGGAGAGCATTTATCTGTGAAAAAGACACCCAGTTATGTCATTGAATTCTCTAGTTATATTAGATCTATTTATTAGCTAGCTGGAATGCACTTCCAGTACAAAGACTGTTGACAAAAAGTGCTGTCTCAGAGTCTGTTTATACAAACGACAACCATTCATTTTCCTCTAGTATTTATAATTCAACAATATTATTTTATGAGTGAAAACACATACTACTACACAAAAGTACAACAGTAACATGTGATGTCGTATCATAACACAGAGAAAGAGAGAGAGAGAGAGAGAGATGATAACAGTAAGTCGATGATGTCATACACGAAGTATTTCTAAATTGTCTCTGTAGCAGATCCCTATCCAGTCGGGCTGGGAGGCGGACCATTGGACCTGGTTGATCTCTCTCTCCGCAGTGTAGGCCAGGATGGGCACCTCGATGGGCTGGGGCATCGGCTGGATGTCCCATATCAGAGCCTGGTGGTCATCAGCTAGCAACAACAGTGTGTGTGTAAAACATTTGGTAAAAATTTCATTTTGAGATAAAAAAAATACCGTGTATATATATAGTGGGGAAGTTTTGCAGTGTCAAACTTTCGTGGATGTCTTTAGTCAAACATTTTGCAGTTTAACTTTCGTGGATGAGCTATGCGAGCTCATACATAATACATTATTAAGAATTTCTCAGATAAAACTTTCACAGCTGGATTGTGATCCACGAAAACCGCAAAAATAAACTCCGTGAAACTTTCCCGCTATACGGTCTCTCTCTCTCTCTCTCTCTTTCTCACCGGCTGTGCAGATGTGACAGGAGGAGTGTGGAGCCCATGTGATCCCATTAATGGATGCTCTGTGATTACACAACCGTGCCACTGGGATGCTGGGAACACGGACATCAAGAATAATAACCTGGCGTGTGGGAGGGGATGTAGTAAATATCAACTTATGATTGAGGGGCAGACCACATCACGGGGTATAATTACCTCTGTGGTTTCCATGGCGAACGTGGCCAGGTAGTTGGGGTCTTGTTTGTTCCAGCTGAGTCTGAGGAGAGGCAGCTGTTTGGGATCCTCGTACAAGATGGTAGAGTGTTCTAGATTCCTAGAGATAGGATCAATAATAAATCGTTAATTATTAGTTAAGGAGAAATTCAAATTTTATTTCTGGCTGTAAAAATTTACTCCATTGATGGTTGCTAAACTGTTCAGCTATTTATATTCATACATCGCTACATTTACAAAACCTCGACAGCTCTAGTCTTGTCATGGTGAAAGAGGCGGGGTCCAGGGACAAGACTACTACAGATCTTCTAAGGTACCTTACAATAATGATTCATACCTCAGATCAAACATCCTGACAGAGCCGTCCGATCCCACGGAGGCAAACAGGTCTCTCCCACCTCCTGCTCTCGTGAAGGCAATGTCGTGGACCTCCTTGTCGTGTGCTATCAGCTGAGTCTTCACACTGCCAGACACCTTGCCAATCACCTGACCAGTCTGTATGGTACAATGTCGAGAAGTATCTGAAGTCAACGACCCTCTACCAACTATGCCAGCAGTGCGCACAAAATTAATACACATTTATGTTGCTATATCTGCAAAATGCATTCTGATTATGTGATCATGTGACTATGATTCTGAGCTGTCTGGTGGCACAGCTCCTGTGACCTTTGACCTTACCTCCAGTCCCCATATGGTGCAGGTGGTGTCGATGGAGGACGCCCCGAGGATGTTGGGGTCCACCTCGTTCCAATCAAATGACGTCAGAGGGGCACAGAATTCAGAGTTCTTGTTCTAAAATGGATAATTAGATCACACTTAAGTTATTTAATAATTATTAACAGTTACTGTACTATATACTGGTAATTATTGCAGTAAAATATCTTGTAAAACTATTTTAAAACTTATGATAAATGTGCCAGTTTCATCATTTGGGAACCATTAGATCATGTGATCATCATGTGACGTACGTTATTGAGCATACACTCCTGTCTGACTTCACTGTCAATGACCTTCCACAGTCTGAGGTAGTCGCCAGCAGTGGCCACCAGGTCAGGGTACTGGGCTGCCTGGAATTGTGGGGAGAGAGAGAGGAGAGGAGGGAAGATGACACATGAATCAAATGATGAAGAAATTTGAAGAAATTTAGATCATATCTGTAAGCTAATGTGTACTGTAAGCAGTAATCCATCTCTAATATAATGACACTTTAAATGTAGAATGCAAAAAGTAATATACAAATTTGTATGGCAATAAAATAATGCAATGCAATTAGAGAAACCATTCCTCTACTATCTCAGAGCTCAAAATAACAGTAGGTCATTTTCCGTGCATTTAATCAAATTGACCTCTCATAACAGCTTATGCACGGACACGTTGACCAGACAAAAACCAGCCCATAAAAATAATTATGGTCATCACTAAATTCACATTGTGGTTCATGGCTTGTAACAGTCACTTGTAGTAAGTAGAAGCAGGCCACGCCCTTGTGTCTCTGTGTAAGCACTTACTACTCTAACCTTGTACTTTAGAAAACTATTTCAACCTCTGCTGATCGAGATCAGCGGATCGAGATGTCAGACCAAATTGTGCTCTTGTCCTTCCATTTTTGAGATGCCAGGAGAGATTGTCTTGCTGCGCCCATACGCTCCGCAGGGAGTGGGTCTGGTTGCATGCCTATACCTGCTCTTGTACCGGCGTTAGAAATCTGACGTGACCAATCAGATTGGAGAATGATTCATTAATTAACCGTTGTTTCCGGATTTGGGAGCAAGTCGCGTGATGCCTGGAGTTTCAAGTTGCGTAGATATTGATTTACCATTGTTTGCAGCTAGGACAGCTGCTTTACTAAGCTAGGAGTCTCTCAAAGGTTAGTTTTCTTTCATTGTTATCGCTAGAAACGCTGGATTTTGTCCTACTTCTTTACGAATGCACACTACACGACGTAATCATTTTACTGACGTGGCACGTAAATTGCATTCCGCTGGTACAAGAGCAGGTATAGGCATGCAACCAGACCCTCTCCCTGCGGAGCGTATGGGCGGAGCAAGTGTGAGGGTCTGGCTTCGCGAGACTAATAAGATACAACAGCTACAAATTCTTGGACAGCCATGTCTAGACAGGTGTCTAGCCAGACTAATTCTACGTTAGGTGTCTAGCCATCCATTAACCCACCTGGTCTGGGATCCACATGATCTTGGTGGTTGGGTAGGGGTGGTCAAAGGTCGCCCTCAGGACAAACTCTCCTCTGTCCTCATCCAGCTGAATGATCTGGACCTGAAGGGAAAGGGGTCACACATAATTTGGTACAATAGAGCACTTGTAGGCAGGACAACACAATGTAGGGAGGCTAAATACAGCAGCTGCCAATACCACACTGTACCTTGTTCTTGTAGTCTTCTATGAAGGAGCCGATGGCTAGTCTGAATCTCTTGTCTTGGCGGACGCTCCAGTTCATGCCAAACACCGTCCATGGTGCCATGTACTTGTATATCTCTTTCTTCTTGGGCTCTCCACCGCGCTGGCCGGGAGAAGGCTGCTGAACAACCGCCATGTTGTTTATATTCAGGCGTAAGCGGCTTGCATAGGGTTAACACACAAATTACGTCATAGTGCTTGCACCCACTGCATCGCGCATGCGCATTAAAAGTTACATTTTCAGAATCAGAAATCTAAAACCTGACATGTTATAATATAATGTATATGATATAAAACCATCACCATAGCAACATAAATGGGTGTGCATAGTAGAATAATAACAACATAAAATAAAAAGCATAATATTATGTTTCGAACAGACAAACTCTAAAACACAACATTTCTCTTTCTCTCTCTCTCTTGCTGTGTGGCTCTTGACTCCATTAGTGTGTTGTGGCTAGCTCTGTTTATGTATCACGGTAGAAGACTGGTTCAGTCTGCAAGGGCAGGGAGGGACAAACACACAGTGTCAAGTCATCACAAACAAACAACCATTGCTGGCATAGCTACTTCACTAGGAGAATATGAAGAGAAGTCACACAGTAGCAGCTAGTTTCTACGGTGAACTAGGAACTGTACTTACAATCATGCTGACTCGTACATAAATAAATATGCTGGCAAACTATGCAAGCTCAAAAAGCGTACATGAAAAAATCTACTCTTAGCTACATATAAGCTTCCAAGCAATGTATGTAAAACCCCCCAAAAGACACACTGTGTTCCAAAGAAGGGGCTAGGCAGTTTAATGGTGTGATGGACCCAGGCAGTGAGATGGTGTAATGGTGTGATGGACTCGCGTACATTTTCAGGGGACACCAAGGAGTCTTCATCATCGTCATCATCCTCTCCGTCCGAAGAGCCAAACTCCAACTCGTCCCCCGACTCCTGGCCGGCCAGAGCCTCCCCATTGTCAGTACTCCAGTGGGCAGGCTGCACCTGCAGGGGACAAAGGTCACAGACAGGCAGTACTATGTGTTTAATTTGTCACATAGAATGCTCAAAATATAAATGACTAATCTATTATGACATAGCAATGAACCTATTAACAAAAATACAACAATAATGCTAGTCTGCATTTGGCAACTTATTTGGAACCTTTCAGAGTCTTTATTCTGACTTTTTTAAATTGAAATCTACTAAATGTGATGATGTAATAATTACCTCATAATCTCCGTGGTGGTTGTTTGGTTCAACTAGTGTAGAGGGAGGAGGGCCTTGGCTGGAAGTGACAGTGTGTGTGTGTGTGTGTGTGTGTGTGTGTGTGTGTGTAAAGATGAACCATTCCGCTCCTGTAGATGTGTGTGTGTGTGTGCATGTATGTGCGCCTATGTGATGGCTCTCACCCAGTGGCTCTCTCTCTGTCTGCCTCGCCTGCTGTCAAAGCCTCGTAGCAACTAATACATACCCTCAGGGGTTTCTTGTCTTGGTAGGGAAGCAGGAACCTCCTATTGGAGCAGCTCCCACACACCACGGCACCACACTTACGACAGTGGTGCTGAAAGAATCATAGCAAAAACACCATCATCACTACGACAATTATTGTGCATTTCTAACTCTTTTTTTTAATATTACTTACTCTTCTGTTAATTGGAGTAAACTTTGTTTTGAGACAGTGCATACAGGTCGTAGCGTCGCTATCAGGAACCCACACAGCTGCATGCTCCTTAGCTGGCTTTTTGTTTGCTAAAAAAGGGGATCATGTGACCAATCATGTGACTGTATCATATAACAATGGAAAATTCCATACTAATTAGCCAACATATTATAATTCACAATTAACCATTACATCATCACCACTGGATATACTAATAAGGCTATTACAATGGAGCACAATCAGTTGCTACCATATTAGGCAATCTGATTGGCCTTTTATGAATGATGTAATGCAATATTGCTGTCCTTACTTTTTGCTAAAAGGTCTACTATACACTTGTTAATGTGAGCCATCCACTCGGCCTTCTCAGTGGGCGTGGCAGCAAACACTGCGAACGATTTGGTTGGAGAGATCACCTGCCAACCATTCTTCCAGGCTGAGGGAAGGTGTGTGTATGTGTGTGTGTGTGTGTGTGTGTGTGTGTGTGTGTGTGTCCGTGAGAGGTAGAGATTCCATACAAAGTTACAGTTCATTATGAAACTACAGGCTACAAATAATTGAGATTCCTTACGTCCATCATTTTCCAGCGATTGTAATTTGACATCTTCTAACGGTAAAATATGTTGCTTGTTGTACTACAAGGGAAAGAGAGAGAGAGAGTTTTACCTCAGCTTCTTGGATAGAGCAAAGTTGTCAATCATTGTTATGTTCTGGAGTGTTGAGCATCAAAAGAAGCTATAGAGGTATCATTCTTTACCTTCTTCCCCAACACAATGCTGCCATAGACTAAGATATCGTTGAAGAGAAAGAACTGCTTTGGTTTAGCCTTCTTCCGACACAGTTTAGTCAAGAGACCTTCACCAACTAGGACACGACCCGTCTTTGAGAGGGGCTGGGAGTAGTGAGAGTGTGTGTGTGAGCGATCAGATTTAGAGATAGCAGATATTATCATCAAGATTTTGCCACACTGAAGTGAATGGCATCAGATATTAAACATTATAAAGTACCAGCATGTATGTGCTGTGCACAGTATCACATTAATAGTAATAGCAATACAAGTATGGTGTCATAATACTTAACATACAGACCAACCAGTGAAACAGTACATTGACTGAAAAAGACCAAATAAACTATTCAAGCCCTGNCATAACGACTCAGTCTGGTTTCTGTTGTCATTATGGGTATCTCAAAGTTATAATATTGGGATCATATAGCATATCTGCTTTGTGTATAGGGTTGCTGGCAGGTTGGCAAAGCAATGAGTGTGCCTCCTGCTGCCATTCTGGGAGGTCTCGTGATTCTTACAAGCTTTATGATTGCACCTGCTGAAGTGGTGGTGCCGCACACTGATTNCAGATATATAGCTAAGAATTGATCTGTCAAGAAAATAATGAGGTGAGCACTAACATTTGTGATGTTTGCGTTCATCTCCGTACAAGCCAAATATATTTATTTTTCTTTGTACCATATTAAGTATTAACGGGTGGCTATGTATGAGAAATTAGGTGCTAACTGGACCCTTATTATGTGTTCACATTGACTGATTATTTACAGATAGTACCAACCCTAAACTTGGTACCATTAAGGCATGATTGTCTACAAAAACCGTCCCTGGTAGTTATGCTAATTCTGGTCATGCTCCATAAGTCCCTGCCTCTTTGTTTACAAATCACAGGCTCTAGCTAGAACCCACCTGGCCACTGGAGCCGAAGCTATGCTCCACGAGACTGATCCGTCTTGCGTTCGCCTCGCTGTGAACTGCACGACAAGAGAGAGAAAGAGAGAGATGTACATTCACTGGTCCACTTCAAACAGCCCCATTATTAACGTGCCAAAACAAACATAGATGGTTTATTCTCGATATGATCGAGCTGTTTACAAACTCTCCCGCCACACAAAAGCTTTCAAGTGCTTCCCGTGCTGATCTCTCGTCCAACAGTACATCTGATAAACATACCCCCCGCTCAAAGCAACTCACCTAATCTGTCAACCATCCTCTAGCTCTACAAGCAATCAATTCTGGGCTTGCGAGTCACGTGCGTCATTGTGACGTCACGCACTTGCAAATTAGGCAGCATGGCTGCTAATGGAGGGACAAGAACTGCTCTCAACTTTAACGTAGGAGTCCTGGGTCACGTGGACAGTGGGAAGACATCTCTAGGTATGGTATTCCGTCCGTGCTGTGTTGGTATTGACCTGTCAGCTGCCTCTGATCCCATCCAGCCAAGGCCCTCAGCACCGTCGCCTCCACTGCATCCTTTGACAAGAACCCCCAGAGCAAGGAGAGGGGGATCACACTCGACCTGGGCTTCTCATCGTTTCAGGTTCCCCTTCCGTCCCCCCTCTCCCCTCCTGATGGAGCCGAGGGGAAGGGATCCTATGATACTGTACAGTTTACACTAGTGGATTGTCCGGGTCACGCTTCACTGATCAGGACCATCATAGGAGGTAATAAATACATCTGTGGGTGTGTGACCATACCTTAATACCCTAACCCCCCACCCTCCACCCCTCTAGGTGCTCAGATCATCGACCTGATGATGTTGGTCGTGGATATCACTAAAGGAATGCAGACACAGACTGCTGAGGTATGTTAACACATGACTGTCACATGACTAATTTGAAATTTTGATCTTTACATGCACAGTGTCTTGTAATTGGAGAGATCACATGCGATCACATGATCGTAGTATTGAACAAGATAGATCTCATAGAAGTAGACAAGAGAGAGACCCAGATTGCCAAAGTTAGTTGACTCCAATCATTTCAATCTTTGTTGCTCATCCTTATGGTTGCCTGTTTCCTTGCAGATGACAAAGAAGATAACTCGTACTCTTGAAAATACTCGTTTTTCTGGATCTCCAATTGTTCCAGTAGCAGCTAAACCAGGCGGACCTGAAGCTCCTGACACTGACACAGCACTGGGGGTGGATAAACTTGTGGAGGTAGGACCTAGGATGGGTAGCTAGCTCAAGCTCTTAGGAAGAGGGTTTTGTTAATAATTATTATAAACTTTTGTAGTTTTTGCATAATTATTAATAGTGAAAATTTTCATCTAGGCAAGCAATGTCATATGAAATGCATTTCAACAGCA
Organism: Tethya wilhelma; assembly: GCA_964030475.1. Taxonomy (NCBI): domain Eukaryota; kingdom Metazoa; phylum Porifera; class Demospongiae; order Tethyida; family Tethyidae; genus Tethya; species Tethya wilhelma. The sequence goes on along the minus strand of CAXIPT010000009.1, from coordinate 1,611,450 downwards.
AGACACATACCTTAGCCAGTGTGCATCTCTCTCTCTCTCTCTCTCTCTCTCTCTCTCTCTCTCTCTCTAGGTGTTGACGTCGCGGCTGTTTGTCCCCAAGAGAACTCCTGATGGTCCCTTCATCTTCTCAGTGGACCACTGCTTCCCCATCAGAGGTCAAGGTACAGTCATGACCGGTACAGTCCTCAATGGCAGCGTCAAGATCAATGATGTAATAATGATGATATAATGTTATACATATCATGTAAGGTTAGATTGCTTGTATTTCTACAGAATATAGAGATACCTTTTCTGAAAGTGACAAAGAAAGTCAAATCGATGCAGATGTTCCATCAGCCTGTGACCAAAGCTAGCCAGGGGGACAGACTGGGCATCTGTGTCACCCAGTTTGACTCTAAATTGGTGGAGAGATGTCTCATTTGCTCACCAGGTCATCTCCCAACCATGTACGGTAAGTGTGAGACTGCCTCATTTCTCTCTCTTTCTCATACACACACATTGCTTTGTTAGCTAGTTCACTGATACGTATGCTTTCAACTATTTATGATAGATAGGTCAAATATTTTGATTAATAATCCAGCGTGTTACTCTCTCTCTTCTAATTAGGTGGAATTGTTCGTGTGTTTAAGATCCCCTATCACAAGCTGCCCTGTGCCACAGGAACCAAATTCCACGGTAACTGCAATCATCTTTTTACGTAGCATATTTACTTTCATTAGCACTCGTTATGAAATGCACACACACACACACACACACACACACACACGGGCAGTAACCATTGGCCACGAAACTGTAATGACAAAGGCAACATTTTTCGCATCAGATGATATGAACTTTGACCTCTCAAAAGACTACTCTTATTCTGAAGCTCTCAATGAATCTGGTCCCATACACAGCCACTATGCCAGTTGCCATGGTAACGATGTCGTATCAAAATCGGCCAATCAGTTTGCTCTATTGGAGTTTGAGAAGCCAGTGACGTGTCCAAGTGACTCCATCGTGATAGGCTCCCGTCTTGACGTGGATGCCTTTGGTAACATGTGCCGAATCGCGTTTCACGGTCGACTAGTCCAGCCAATCACAGCCAGGGACTACGAGGGTAGTCTCCTGCCGAGATTGAAGGTGTACAAGATGAAGTCAAAAGAAGGCGTGGTCGATAGAGTAAGTGTGATTAATGACCGGGCATGTACTGTCATGTGATCTGGGTGGGTGTGGTCTTTCTGTTCCCAGATGCACGATGAGCGCTCTATCATTGGAAAGGCTCTGTTCAAGAAGGAGACAAACATGGAGGCATTTATTGGACTCAAAGTGCAGCTCTCCACCGGTACTAATGTGGACGTGGGGTAGATCATGTGACAATCACATGATATCTTTTTACAGGTGAAATTGGTACTATTGAGGGGACATTTGGAACTAGTGGAAAATTTCGAGTATCCTTTTCAGGTACCATATATATAATGGGTAAATTTGGCCGGCTTAAAATTTGGCGAATTCCCATTTGGGAGTATTGGCAATTTTTAATTTGGCGATTCAATTCCGTACGCTGCATACTTTATATGGGCGCACGTGCGTATTAAACTGTTTGCCGATTTTTAATTTGGCGATTTGAAGAATAATTCGCCAATTCGCCAAATTTAATTCTCGCCAAGTTTACCCGCTATACAGTAGTTAATTTTTCATAACACACATACAAATTGCAAACACACAAAATAAAGTGATTGGCTAATAACTTTATTTCTATAGAATGACAATTCTGCTCATTTTGCCAACAGAGAATAAAATAATTGTTTTTTTTTTCAACTTCCAGATGGCTTGAAGGCAGAGACAGTTGAGCTGCTCTCCAAGTTAGGAGGAGGCAAGAAGAAGAACAAGGCCAGGAGTGACAGTGGCACAGCAGCTGCTGCTGGCGGAGCCACTGCTGAGGGAGAACACACCACTGTGAAGATTGCTTTGAATTTTAAGAGGTTTATATTTGATCCTAATAAAAGAATGGTTCAATGATACATGGATGAAAGAAGTGTTGTTGACGCGGAAATATGCAAGGCATGCGCAAAATATGTTAATGAATATTTTAGTATAGCGGAGAACTAGCTTAGCGCTCCGTAAATTGAGCTCCGTGTCATGCTACTCAGTGTATACTGAAAGATGGCCTCGGCAGAGATTGAGATGAAAGAGAAGCCAGCGGCTTTGCCGAAGCGTCTCCAAGAGAGTATGGAACCAGCTACACCTACCACGCCGGTCAGGAAGAGCTCCAGACTAAGACTGGGCCGAAAGAGAAACTCAGAATGGGTGTTTCGACCGCTACGTCTAAAGTTCAAAGTAAAACAGCTGGAGGAACTCTACAAGTACTCGGCATACAGACAGAAGCAGGCGCTACTGTTGGGAGCATGTATGCTAATGGTGGGACTGTGTCTCTTGATACTGCTGACGTTTATTGGAGCGGAAAAGGTGAAGAAATAGCGAGCCTATCTTTGCCATGACCACACCCAGTGATAGAAATATAACATAGGTCTACCATTGGGGTTCTATCTCGGTCAGTGAGCGGCTGGTTGGTGTGGAGCAACAGTAGGGAGGCAGAACAGTGTCTGTTGCTAGTTGTCCACTCAACAATGCTTCCTTTTCATGTATGTAGCCTGTTCTACTCCTCCACACAAGCTGTAATTTAGATACATGGTTAGCCTACACTAGAACACGCACACACACTTTTACTCTCACACATGCACACACTCATATAGTATGAAAATATTCCCCTGTCAAAGCAGGTAATCACAGACTGTTCTAACCTGATAGACATCACATTTTCTTTTGGCGAGGTACAGTTTGTCACATCATGCATTCTCTCGTTCTTTACACACACTAGCAATCTCTTTCTAACACACACACACACATACATAAGCGTTCTCTCTCTCTCTCTCTCTCTCTCTCTCTCTCTCTCTCTCCCCCTCCTTCCAGCCTGGTGGTATCAACCTAGCCTCTGCTGGCTCCCTGCCTATAGTAGTAGTAGCCATCATCTACGGCATCTCCTACCTCATCCTGGGTGTGGTGGTCCTCGTGGACAAGATCTCTGAACTGAGACTCACAATCTACTCCTTCATCTTCTGGTCTCTCCTCGTCCTCCATCTCTACACCAGTTATGCCCTTAGGATACGTCACACGGCAGCTGACCTTGTGAGGATCATCTTGCTAGGCATATACCGTATAGCGAGTAGATTTGGAGAGAATAAATTTGCTGAATTGGTGAATTATTCACCAAATTAAAAAGCCAAATAGTTATATTTGCATATAAACAATGCAGCATGCGGAATTGAATCGCCAAATTTAAAATTACCAATCATGCTAAAATGGGAATTTGTCAAAAATTTTAAGCCCGCCAAATTTACCTGCTATAACGTTATCTAGTCTTGATTGTGTGTGTAGTAATGAAAAGTTTTGGTAGCAGTTGGTTGTCCTTTTGTGCTCATATTTTTCACTTGACATCAACTTATTTACGCATGAATTTCTGTAGTAGAGTTGATGATCCAGCAACAAATTCCATTAGTTCCCATCTGTATCTCTCTCTCTCTCTCTCTCTCTCTCTCTCTCTCTCTCTCCAGGTTGACTTTGCCATCTTTGTTGTCTTCCTCACCTACTTCATGGTCCCCCTCTCCCTCAGGATAGCCACCGCTCTCAACTCTATACTCAGTGCCATCCATCTCATTATCATCACAGCTGTTGCGGCGAATAAGTCACCATCAACTCCCGAGATACTGGGCCGAGAGGTAAGGGGTGTGGCTAGCTTTATTAATGATGATGTAATGTTAATTGTATGCCTTCAATTATTGATGATGTAATGGTTAATATAAGTTGGATACATGCTGTGTGTGGGCATGAAGAACGAAATTCAGTTATTGATCTCTCTCTCTCTCTCTCTCTCTCTCTCCCCCTCTAGTTTGCAGCCAACCTCCTTCTCTTTGTAGGAGTGAACCTGGTGGGCATCCTCTACAACCTCCTGGCTGACCTAGCCCAGAGGAAGACCTTCTCTGAGACAAGACGTTACATCTCATCTCTGCTTACCATCGAGGACGCTGAGGAAAGAAGGGTAAGACTCACTCTCTCTCTCTCTCTCTCTCTCTCTCTCTCTCTCTCTCTCTCTCTCTCT
>CAXIPT010000009.1:1589914-1607294 GCA_964030475.1 Tethya wilhelma | reverse complement strand
TCTCTCTCTCTCTCTCTCTCTCTCTCTCTCTCTTTCTCTTTCTCTCTTTCTCTCTCTCACACATTATATATTATGATAAGTCATTGGAAAATTTTTGCTGCTAAAATTACTCCACTCACGCTAGTGATGAAAATTTTAACAAAAATCTCCCAATCTATATTACCTCCTCCCATTGTGTCATGATGATGTAATTGTTCTATTTATAGTCATACATGATGTAATGATGATTCCACTCATCTCTCTTTCCCCATAGGACAAGCTCCTCAAGTCAGTGTTGCCTCCATCGATGGCGGAAGAAGCTGTTGAGAAGATCGTTGTGTCCAGAGCTCGCACTAAGACCATCACCAAGAAGAAGGCCAAGCAGCCGGCCAGCAAAGAGAGTCATTTGTTCAGAGACCTCTACATCACCTGCAGCCAAGATGTCTCCATCTTGTTTGCTGATATCGTGGGCTTCACGAGGCTCTCTGGAGGCTGTACGGCAGAGGAGCTGGTCAAGATACTCAACCAGCTCTTTGGCAAGTTTGATGAACTGGCAGCAGTAAGTCTTTTTCTCTCTTTGTGTGCGCTTTATTAGCTGCATGGCTTGGGCAATATACATAATATACCGGAGATCAGAAAGTTTCATTTTGGGGAAAGTTTTGCTTTTCTGTTTTATGACATGCATCATTGCTTGGAGAGGACTAGTTTGTAAAATTTGGTGATAAATATTTTGCTAATTGTCATAATGCACACACACACACACACACACACACACACACACACCAGGCTAACCACTGTTTCAGGATCAAGATCCTTGGCGACTGCTACTACTGTGTCTCCGGCCTGCTGGAGGACAACCCTCATCACGCCAAATGCGCTGTTACCATGGGACTGGCCATGGTGGAAGCCATACGGTGAGACGGGTCTCCATAGCAACTGGACTTGTGATTAACATTCCATTGTCATGTGATAATCATGTGATCCACAGTGAAGTGCGGAGAGCTACAGGTGTCGATGTGAACATGCGTGTGGGGGTCCATACCGGCCAGGTCCTATCAGGGGTGCTGGGATTGCACAAGTGGCAGTTTGACGTCTGGTCCAATGACGTCACCCTCGCTAACCACATGGAGTCAGGGGGCATGCCGGGGTAAGACCCTGCCAATTTATTTTCATTCTTAAATATGCAATATTTGGTTATCTTCGTGCAAAAAGATTGTATTGTCATGCATGAAGTACTGATGATGTAATTGTTCTATTTTTATTCATATATGATGTAATGATGATATATTCATTCTATTTATAGTCGTGTTCACGTGTCAGAGAGCACCCTGACTGCATTGGACGGTGCCTTTGACTGGGAGGATGGCAATGGGGGGGAGAGGGACAACTACCTCAAGGAACACAACGTCAAGACGTACCTCGTCATTGAGAAGGTGGGTGTGGCCTCACATGATCAGAACCTTGTTTAGATATCGAGACCAAAGTCCATCTGGTTTGAAGGAATGCCACTGGAAAAGCAACCAAAATAACAAGGGAGAACGAGCGTTTTCCAATGTCCTTGAGATTTTGAAATCGGTTGGATATTTAGAAAGTTATTCAATTTTTTCTACCAGCATTCTCAAACCAGATGGACTTTAGTGGTCGTATCAATTTGCTGACTCAGCTATATTAATAAGTGTCATTTTTGTTATTATTGCAGGAGAAGAAAGATGATGTTGCTAATGGTGATCTGTCGACCACACCCCCTGCCACGCCTTCTGCACCCTCCGTGGGTCCTGCTATGATCAACATCATGAACTCGTGGAGCAATCCAATGCCGTTTGGCATCTCAGAGGAGACGACTGGAGGATCAGTACTGGCTGTAAGGGAGAGAGAGAGAGGGAGAGAGAGAGTTACACAACTTTGTTGCTAGATGTTTGTCTGAAATGCTAGTTTGATGCACTAGTTTGAAGAGAAAGTGTTACGTAACTTATTTACATACTCACACTCACACACTCACACACTCACACCCTCACACAGACGGTGTTTGCTGGTCAGCTGGGTATCCTTGAGGCTCTCAAGAAGAGGAAGACCATGGTGTCCAAGTTGGACCAGGACACCATGAACCAGATGAAGAAGATGATCGACGACAAGGACAGATCGATAGGGTGAGGCCATCACTAGGTGGTCCTATTGGTCACAGTGTGTGTGTGTGTGTGAGTTAGGGAGATTGAAATATGGTACTTATTTTGCTGGTAATATAATAACTGGATATTGAAATGGTTTGATTGATGCAAGAGTATTATATTTTAGTCTAAAATTAGTCTAAGATTAAACTCCTATCAAATCCCCCCCCCCCCACACACACCAGTCGGTGGTTCAAGACGCCTCCCGAGTTAGAAGCTGTGACGTTGCTCTACAAGAAGAGAAACCTCAACGTGGAGTACAGAAGGCTACCAGACAAGGAGTTCAAGTTCTACGTAGCCACAGTCCTCCTGCTGTTTGTTATCATCTATGTGGTACAGGCCATCATGTCTCACAAGTAAGGCTGGCAGGGTGTAGCCTCTCTCTCTGTTAGTGATGGGGATTGGCTGATGTGGGCTACACACTGTAGGAGAGAAAACTACCGTATAGCTCCAAATTTTCGTGGTTCAAAAAGTTCGTGAAAAGTCTGTCTTTGCCGTTTTGAGCTAATTTTCGTGAATCACGATCTCTGAAATTATATTGCCGATATACGGTTTTCTAAATTTTCGTGGAGAAAATTTTCGTGATATACGGTCAAATCACGAAATTCACGAAAATATTGTACCACGAAAATTTGGAGCTATACGGTAATACTTAATTCTTGTTTCACACACACACACACACACACACACACACACACACACACACACACACACACACACACACACACACACACACACAGGGGTTTCATCATGCTGGGTACATTCCTGGCTGGATTGATCTTTTACTGTGCCTTTGTTTTCCTCTACTCCATTCACATCTTTAGAGTGAGTCAATCTCTTCGTATAAATCATTACTTGTCTTGTTTGTGCTAAAATTTTTGTTGAACCGTCAACCAGCTTTCATCTCTCTCTCTCTCTCTCTCTCTCTCTCTCTCTCTCTCTCAGGACAGGGAGGCTGTTACTCACAACTTCTTTGTCCGAGTCTCCCTCTTCCTCATCCGCTCCTATCTCTCTCGCCTCATCATTGGGGTCATTGCCATCGCTGTCATCTCCGTGGCTGCCATGGTCAACATGGCGGAGTGTGACATGGTGGTACATCCCTATAATGAGACCAACCTTGAACCCAACTGTAACTGCACCAACTGGACCATCTGGAGCAATGCCGTCAAGAACCCTGATCCCGACCACGACTCCTGCCAGTTCCCACAGGTGGGTGTGGCCACTTAATGTTCTGCTGAGTCAGCAAAATTATTAGTGCTGATTCAGCAGATTTGTTGGAAGTTTCCAATAGAATTAATCCGCAAATGATTAGTGCTGAATCAGCAAATTGAACTAAAGTTTAAATTTAAGTCTGTCTCTCTCTCTCTCTCTCTCTCTCTCTCTCTCTCTCTCTCTCTCTCTCTCTCTCTCTCTCTCTCTACCCAGTATTTCTACTACAGTGCAATGTTGGCTCTGATTGGCTCTGCCATCTTCATCAGGATGAATTGGATCATAAAAGGGTTAATAAATTTCATTGCCTTCATCATCTATGTGGTGGTCATCACCCACATCAAGTCCTGTCTCTTTGACAACTACGACAAGACCATATTTGGAATATGCACCTCATGTGATGAGTATGTAGAACTCAAAATTCAAGCCGGCATATTTTTATCAGCTGTCTTCGTTGCCACGGTGATGCTGGGAAGAAGTGTAAGTGTGTGGGCGTGGCTTGGGGAATGATTGAACAAGACTTGGTCTGATTTTTGTTGATGTCTGTGTCTATCTCTTCCCCTCCCCTCAGACTGACACCACGTACAGGATGGCCTTTCTATGGAAGAAGAAGGTTGGTTTATAGTGTAAATTTAAGTTTCACGTTGTATAGTAACTTTATTATGATAATTATTGTATTGTAAATTTAGAAATTTTTGATGTAACGCAAAATTTTTAAGTTGGATTTTTTTTTTTTTTGCTCAAAAATTTCCGGATTTATGATTTGTAGCATAGCAAAATGGTGCCAGGTTAACTGTTTTCTGCTCTCTCTCTCTCTCTCTCTCTCTCTCTCTCTCTCTCTCAGACTCAAGATGAAACAGAGCACAAGCAGACCCTTCAGGAGATTAACCACATCCTGCTCACCACCATACTGCCTGAACACGTTGCCAATCACTTCATGGACGCTGGCAACAGGGCAAATGATCAGGTACTAGTCACATGATGCTCACATGATCCACACTAACTAATTACACAATCTATCTTGACCACACTCACTTCCTGTAGTTGTATTCAAAGAAGCACGACGAGATCTGTGTGATGTTTGCCTCCATCCCAGGTTTCTGGGAGTTCTACTACGAGACCGAGCTGAACGAGGGAGGCAAGGAGTGCCTCAGGCTACTCAATGAGATCATTGCCGACTTTGATGAGGTAATGATGAGGTAATGGGTTGGATGTTATTAAATAGTAATAGAAGATTAATCAAGAATAAATAAAGAATAACCAAGCCAAGAGTGCTAAGAGCTATATAGCTGGTCTTTAAGATTCCCTGGGGAAAATAGACTACTGTACCAACAATATTCACTGTAAGACATTTCATGATCAGTTTTAATCGTTCATTTTCACAATGTTTTTTGTTTTATTCTGTATGTATGTGTGTGTGTGTTTGTCTAGCTCCTTGAGAAGCCCAAGTTCAGTCGTATTGAGAAGATCAAGACCATTGGTAGTACGTACATGGCGGCCAGCGGACTCACTGGGGAGACAGCCCACAACACACATGTCATCACCATGGCGAGGTTCGCCTTTGCCATTCAGAAGAAACTGGACAACATCAATAAACACAGCTTCAACGACTTCCAACTGAGAATAGGTGAGCCGACTCACACACTTTGTAGTCTGTCCACATTTTCCATTGCTTAATGATGACATAATCCACATTGTATAATAATGACATCATCCAAATTACATAATGATGACATCATCCAGGATTAAACCACGGCCCTGTGGTTGCTGGAGTGATAGGAGCTGTGAAGCCTCAGTACGACATCTGGGGGAACACCGTCAACGTTGCCAGTAGAATGGACTCCACTGGGGAGCCCGGCAAAATACAGGTAATTCCTGATCACATGACCCTGTCTTTGATCTCACATGAGATCCTTTATTGTCACATGACTACTCTCAGGTGACCGAAGCTACTGCAGACATCCTAAGAGAGCGTGGGTTCTGTGTTAAGGAGAGAGGGCTGATCCAAGTGAAAGGCAAAGGGATGTTGAAGACCTTCTACCTGGAGGAAGAGACTCGTGGTGGGAGGATTTGAAGGGACAATGGTCGATTTATTTTTTAGAGAGCTATGTTTAATTTATGTGTCCCTCATGTTACATAATGTTAAGTCAGCATGCAATTTTGTGTCCGTCATAAACTGTCTATGTTTTGTGTAGAATATTGTCAGTAGCCGTTGCAATTGATCTCTGCTCATTTTGTACTATATCAGTGTGTGTATGTGAGTGAGTGAGTGAGTGAGTGGAGGGGAATAATTGTGACTTGATGCAAACCAGCTATGATATGGAAGTAACCGTGCAGCATTCCCAGATGCCTTGGCTTGCATGCATTTAACCGTAAATATCAGTATAGTACTTCATACACAAGCAATTAAAGAGCGTGGCAAGCAAAACGAGCCACACTTGTAATTATTATAACTTAACATCCTAATAGCTGTGCTGATTCAAACTGGCAGTCATTTGTGAAATCAACCGATGTGTCATAAGAGCATTACTTAATTTACTTGACTCTTCAACATCATAATCATTAATTAGTAAACAATGTTCAATAATAAGTTAATAAACACATGTACAGTACACACATAAAAATAATGACCTCGATTTGTTCTCTGTAACTATGGCAACAAGATACATGGGTGTGTCAGTATATGGGGGTTGAGTGTGCATGTGTGTAAAGAGTCAAGAACCATCAGAGTGCATTGTAGGCCTGGACACTCGACTTCCAATCTCTGTTCTTCACCTGAGCTCTCTTGTTCCTCTTGGGCAGTGCAGCCGCCATGTCACTGAGGTTCAACATTGCTGCCTCTGACCTCTCCTGTTCCCCTGTTGGGCTGTAACTGGAGGGACTGGAGGGGCTGGCTGGACTCACGGGACCACTGTCCACCTCATCCTCATCGGGAGGAGAGGGGGTCCTCACATCCTGTGGCCCCCCGCTGCCCGTGGGGGAGGTGGGGGCCCTCGGGATCATCACAATGGCCGACTCTGGATCCAACTTCTCTCCCTACATGACATGTAACCATGGTGGATGGAGTCAACACACGTACAGACACTAACTCTCAAAAATAATGTGTGTCATTTCTTTAGTCCACCTTACGAAAATAAAAACCGAGTTGTTCTGAATATAGCCCAGCTGGTCAATCTATCGCTGGATTGCTTTACTTATCCATCAGTTTGCGATTAGCTTACAAGCTAGCTCAGTAATCATTGGTTGTCTGACTTACTTTGCTGTTCATCTCCTTCTCTGTCTCCTTGTCAATGACTAGCACCTTTCTTCCATTGCCATCTCCTGACCGGATGATCTCCACAACCTAATGGAGGGATGTGTGTGTATGTGTGTGTGTGTGTGTGTGTGTGTGTGTGTGTGTGTGACCATCAATACATCATTGTGTTCAAACAGTAGCAGCTGTAAGCCATCTCAATGTTTCACTTGTGCATCTATCTCCCTGGTTCATACCGTCAACAGTAGTGTATAATTGTATTCTTACAATAAGGGTATGTAAGGTACTACCTAACGATTAGAACTAATTAACTACTTTCTATCATTGGATAGTCATGTGTTATATCATCCATATCATATTATACCCCAAGTAGCCACTGCAACATAGCACCATGTGTTTGCTTTTAGTTGTACATTTTATCAAAAGGGGAAAAAAAGTACGTATGGTGAGGAAGGGGGGAAAACACCAAATTTAAAACTGCCAATATTTTTGTGGGAAGCGGTCTGAGCAAAATTGTCAAATTAAATGTCCACCAATATTTCATAGACACTGACTACAAACCACCTATACATGTAATGGCACGACCCACACCGGGCCACACGATGCAAATACATGACCTGAATGTTGTACCTTGTGGTGGGCCATGTCCAGGACATCAATTCCATCGACCTGAATGACGTGGTCTCCTGCCAGGACACCTGCCAGGTCAGCCGGGCTGTTGGGGGACACCCATTTAATGTATTGACCCTGTGAATGAGTGACATCATGGTCAAATGTCAGTGAGCAATGGCTCCATTTGCACATGTACAAATTGGTGCTAAAAGTATTATGTGATCTATATTGAGCACAGGCAGCTGCCAGGCATTCCCACTCACTCTCAACTGTTTGTTGGTGTACATGTGGAAGCCATAGCCATCTTCCGCTCGGTCCATGGTGCACAGGCGAAGTCCCTTCAGAGCGGGAGCCCCGCCCTCTCCCGATTTACCAGCCATCTTGAAAGATCTCCGTCTCTCTCTTTCCTTTATCAGTTCAGACGTTCTCTCTCTCTCGATTTAGTCCCGAACACGATCCAGCGCCGCCTTCAGACTCCTACGTACGCTCCTTAATAAACTGTCGGGTAGCAAGTGCTCAGGTTTACTCTCTGTTTTGTTACGCTTCACTGCAGAGGATCAAATTGTTGGCATTGCTGACGTACACGCCCCCATTCACGAAATAGGGGGTGTGTCTGCTAGTTTCCAGTTTACGGAAGAATACGAAATTGGTAAATTCGAGGTATTGGTCTACTGGTTGTAACGTAAAACAGGGTTGCTTTTGGGAAGATGCCTGGTCGGAGCAGCAAGCTTGTGAAGGCGTTTGACCTGGTGCCGGTCGTGGAGAGTGTCCTACCGGACAGGCCAAGAACAGAGGTAAGTGTTGATGAGATGGAAATGACGTGAAATCAGCTGCCATGACAAAAATTATATGAAATGTTTATCACTGATTTTATTAAAGTGTATGTGCACAGATTATATGATATATTGTATGCATATTGATCAAATGGGTAAGTCCCTGTCATTAAGTGTGATCCCATTCAAGGCACTATGTGTGTCCATCCACAACCCCTCTTCACGGTTGACTGCACCCATTTACCCTCAGGTAGTGTGTCTGACAATAGCAGAGAAGTGTCTGTACGCTGGAACTGGGTGTGGTCTCATCGTCTACTACCAGTTGGAGAGTAACNATCATTATTATTACTCCAATACATAAAGTATTGTTGTCCAAACCTGTAAGACTTGTTTCTGCTCGGGTGTGACTCGTTCCAGTGCCTGGACCACCAGCCAGCTGCACTTGTTCTCCTCAATGTCAGTCCCGACCTTCCCAGTAACAGCTGGGTCACCATAGCAGTCCAGGAAGTCATCCTGGGAAGAATGAAGAAGATAAAAATGTGCTGTGTACTAAAGAGGATTAATCTATCACAAACTGAAATTACTTAAATTAGTTTTAAATTATTATTTTTCAGATGCACAAAAGAGATTCTCCTACATATGGTGCATGTATAAACTGCTTTTAATACTTCACTTACCTGTATTTGAAAGAATTCTCCCATTTTTAAAAGGACAGTTTTAGCAGCTTCATGAGTTTTCTCATCAGTAATGCCAGCCTGAGGTGAGAGGAGAGAGAGAGAGGGAATAGTCACATTGTATCAGTGCTACTGAATGAGATAGAGAGATACACACGTACCATGTACATCGCCAAGGCAACAGGCAGGTAGAAGGAATAAAATGCCGTCTTGTACTTCACGATAGCCATGTATCTAAAGGGATTAAAAATGATTATTAGAAAATTCAAACACACACATCATCAAACCTTTCGATGCTGAATCTGCTGAAATCAACATTATCATCTGGAGAGGTCAAAAGGTCAAGAGTCTGTCCAATCTCAGTTTGATATGAAGTCTGAAATGCAAGTCACACGACATATTAATGGTATCACATGACCCAATTGTCACCATACCTCATGGAAGAGCTCCAGCACATTGACATAGTAAGGCTGGCTGTGGAAGTGTTTCTTGAGCAGCTGGTAGATGGCCCCCTCCAAACAGAAGGAGTCATTGATGGCTATCAGACCAACACCTTCCTGGAAGGGATCATTAGAAAATACTATAAAAGATCTACTATTAAGACTACATGAATTGGTGCTTCTACACAATAATTGTAATAGTCACCTGCACCTGTTCCAGGTAGTGACAATAGATAACACAGTAACCACAACAAATACAGTAGTATAATACAAGTTATAAATGTATGCAGGTTTTCTTAGAATGAGTTTATGGGATTTGAAATTCTCAAGTGTACTGTATTTATATAGCAGCTGCACTCAAAACATTAAGTGTGTGTGTAAGAGTACAAACAAAATGGCTGCTTCTGGCGAAGGTTGCTGTAGTGGAGGCTGTGTGCTAGCAGCCAATTTCAAGCTAACAGATGAAACCTGGAGCAAATTCATTACTGACAAGGTTCTGAAATACTGGGAATCCTACAATCTTCCCAAACTACACCAAAAAGTGAATTGGACAGTGTACATTGCTAAACCTCAGGGTTGGTTCAAACATCACTCTGTTGTAGTGGAGAGTAAACACACTGGAGAAGCATTCACCATTGAATTGATGGTTTCTGAACTAAGGAAAACATTTCCTGAAACCAGATACTTTGATCCATCAAAATACAGCTTTCTCAGGAAGACAAAGATTGGCAGCTGCTGTAAATGGGCAAAAGACGTCTTCCATCAGGCTCTCAAACACTTGGAGGAGTTTGGTACCTACCAGGGTGCAGTCAGGAACTGCCAGAACTACTGCCAAGTAAGAAATATCAGAGCTCTATCACACACCTGCACACAGTAACGGTTACTTTCGGTTTAGTATAAAAAGATAAAGACATGATTTTAATATTGTCGATTCTGTTACCATGCACATACAGGAACTGGCAGAGAAGCTGACTGGAGCAGCAGCTCCACTAACTGATACTGGTATTGTAGTAACAGTTGCAAAAGCTGCAGCAGCTGTTGTAGGGATAGGTGCTGCTCTAGTTGGTGTGGGGGCTATGCTGATCAAGTCGCTACCCTCAGGCAATCGTAATAATGATGATAATGGCGATGATGACTATGATGATTATGATGATTACGATGATTATGATGACTAGTCAACTATAAGCACGCAAAAGTCAGAGAAGGATTGGAGAGTTATGTTTCATTACAAATAACACAAGCAGTTGAACAGGGCACAAACTTTCAGAAATATTAGCATAATGTTTAAACTTATAATATCATAATCATTGTACCTTTAAATACCAGCATGGCTTTCCTCGTCTCAATTTTGATTGGTCCATAATGTCATCAGCGACCAGGAAGAATCCCTGCAACTGAAAATCAACACAGTATTGAGTAAAGGTCAAAGTTCAAGACATACCATCCTTACCCATTCCACACACCAGCCTAGTATCATTGCCTTCGTCTCCTCCTCATTAGTCAGAGGCCTCCCCCCAACAAGGTGCTGTAGCGACCCCACCACCATGAGACCACGGTTACACTTGCCTGTGCATGTAGCATAAGAGGAAGGAATCTAGAGCAGGCATTTGCAATGATGGCATCTATCTAGAGTGTATGCAGGCCTGCTCATAGCTCACCTCCAGGTACAGTGTAGTTGGTCATCTGCAGGTGTGTGTGTGTGGTGTGTGCAATGTGTCACTGCATATAGCTGTGTGTGTTCAATTTGGTGATGGAAAATGCTCCCACTACACTCACTTCCTGCAAATGCCGGATACCATCGGATATTTCCGGATCTTTGAGGCCATCTTCCATCAGTTCTTTCACCAGCTGTGGGAAGAGGCCGTGAAAGAGTCCCTTGTAGCCTTCAGAGACAGAGGTAGGCCGCTTAGCTTCTTGCTCGCTCATTTTCACCTCTCACAAGTCATAAATTTATCGGCTTGCTTGCTCGGCTTATATCAGTAAAACTCCGCCCATCAGCTGATAGCCATCAGGTCATACACATGTACACGGTGTGTGCAGGTGGGTTGGATGTCGACCAGTAAAGTACTGGACAAGCTAAGACCACTGATTTATGTAAGTCTCCCACTAGCCAGACTCTCAGCTAATATGGGAGGGCCTGGTGGATAATTGTAAATAGATTTTGTATAAATTTATACTAATAATCAATAAATTATAATTTTTAGAAATATTACCTGCACCCCATAATTTGCATAACCTTGCCAAAGTGCTTGTACAGTAGTCTATAGCTTGTTTAAGTAAAGTACTCAGTCTTGCAGGCCAGATGGAAGGAAGAGAGAGAAGGAAAAGAGCGTCTGGTCAGAGTCGTTGCATGCATAATTTTTTGGGTGTTCTGCCAAAATGCTTACAGTAGCACTGAATTAGATAGATGTATATGAGTCATTATCTTAGGCTTAATAATTATAGAATTCAGTTAGTTATTGAGCATTTCTATTTTATAGGACAAATTGAAAATGCAATAAAAGTGACTGGCTCTGGATGCAAACAAAAGTTCAAAGGTTGCTCGTTAACATTAGTCTCAGATTGGCTCTATTGTACAAAGTGTCACAATGTTTCTGCCCGAGTTTTCCAGGCTCAGTTTGAGCATTCTTATTTACTTAGTTATCATTCATGATAGCCAATTGTCACATGACAAGCACATGACATCACCTCCACTGAACTCCAATGTCTCATGGACCCCTGACGACTCTGACCAAACAAACTTTTCCCCTCAAAAAACGACCACTGGCCCGCAAGACTATAGAGTATTGGACAAAGAACTTCATGTAGGTTTGACATCTTGGTCAAAATCTCCATAGACACACAAAATATCTATAATTACATCATAATTACATCATCTTTATTTCAGACGTCCAAGATAATGAAGGCCATCAGAGTGAGTCAGTTTGGAGGACCTGAAGTGCTCAAAATTGAAACCAATGTTCCCATTCCCAAACCGGGCAACTCGGAGGTCCTCATCCGGGTCCATGCCGTGGGGATCAATCCCGTTGAGACCTACATCAGAGCGGGAACGTACGCTCGCAAACCCTCCCTCCCTTTCACCCCGGGCAACGACTGCGCTGGTGTGATAGAAGAGGTGGGGTCAGAGGTCACAGGGTTCAAGAAAGGGGACCGGGTGTTCACCTCCGCTAGTGTCAGTGGTGCTTACGCCGAATACACTGTCTCATTGGCTAGCTCCACCCACCCACTACACGATGACCTCACCTTCGTCCAGGGAGCAGCCATACCAACGCCATATCGTACAGCCTACAGAGCCATCTACCAGAGGGGGTGGGGCAAGCCGGGGGAAACGGTACTGGTCCACGGGGCCAGTGGAGGAGTGGGCGTGGCAGCGGTGCAGTTTGCTCGTGCCAGTGGGATGCGAGTGCTCGGCACAGCAGGGACGGAGAAGGGGGTGCAGCTTGTGAAACAGGCGGGAGCAGATGACGTGTACAATCACCGGGAGACTGGCTACCTCGATCGGATCAAGACTGCAACAGAGGGGCGTGGCATCGATCTAATTGTTGAGAATGCCTCTCACATTAATCTGGGCAGGGACCTCCCCCTATTAGCGAGACGAGGGCGCGTGGTGATTGTTGGAAGTCGTGGCACTGTGGAGATTAACCCGAGGGACCTCATGAGCCGAGAGGCAATGGTGTCTGGAGTGATGCTGTTTGGAGCCACGGAGGAAGAAAAGAGAGAGATAGATGGTGCCATCCAGGGAGGAATGGCAGCTGGCTGGCTGAGACCCATCGCAGGGAAACAGTTCCCTCTGGAGAAGGCGCCCGAGGCACACACGGACATCATCAGCGGANGTGAGAGAGCCATGTAGCTACTACCACAATAGCTAGCTCATCTTGAATGATATCTGGATGGATATTGTTAAACATTAGTGTACATTAATTGTGTCAGTGATTCAGACTGGTATGTGTTTCCTCTGCAGTGTTTCCACGCCCTGGGTCTCTTGTACTACTACTCCAACCAGGCCAGCCAGGCACTCAACATCTGGACAAGGTAGGGAGAAAGAGAGAGAGAGAGAGGGGGGGAAAGAGATCATAACTGGAATGGAGGCAGTTGTAACTCAAATGTATTCTTATATGTGTACATGTGTGTATGTATGTGTTTAATGTCTAATCTCTGCTTCAATTAGAATATATGATGGTGAACTAATTGATAAAGATTTCCCTGGTTTCCCATACATCGTTGACTTCCTGTCAAAGTGAGTGTTTAGAGACATCTCCATACTCTTATTTCCATCCACTGTTTTATGCATGATGTCATAATGATGTCATCCCTCCCACAGACACACTGATATTGAAGTGGTACTGAAATATGCTGAGTGGGCATTAAAACGCAATGAGCTCTTGTCTTGTAAGATATTCACAGAGAGAGAATCGGACGACAGATTTCGACCAAATAAGGTCATCGACTTCCTCAAACCGTTTCCAATAGCAACCATATTCTATTTAGAGCACATCATCCACACGAAGAAGTCAGAGGTACGCTAACACTGTGGCTACATCCAGCTGCAGTGGCAGGTCACATGACCCATGCATGCCCCCCTGCAGGAAGAGGCCTACCACACCTTACTGGCCACCTACTACCTCAACAATGTGTTGAGACTACTCTCCTCAGAAGGACCGTCGACAAATGAGAAGTTGAAAAAAGCCAGAAAGAAGTTTTTGGACTTCTTGGAAAGCTCCTCTCAATACAGAGCTCCTGAGCTGCTGGACAGAGTCCAAGACACAAAGCTGTATCGGGAATGTGCCGTACTGTACGGGAGGGTGAGTGTGGGGAATGGAAATATATACACAGTTGGAAAGAATGTGTTTTTCTTTGTGTGTGTGTGTGTGTGTGTGTAGATGGAGCAGCATGAGAAGGCGCTCACTCTTCTCTCTCACAAGTTGAAGAACTATAAACAGGCTGAGGAGTACTGCAGTCTCTATTCACAGGTATTGTATGACGTATTTATGACATCATAGTAATAAAAAATTGTGATGTAATGATGATGTAATAGGATCGCAGTAGAACCTATCGTCAGAACCTGTACCAGACGTTGCTGCGGGTGTACCTCCAGCCAAAGGAGGAGGGGCAGGAGACCCTCATACGCCCCGCCCTCTCCCTCCTCAACTCACATGGAGCCTACTTTGATGCCGTACAGGTCAGAGGTCAAATAGAGTAACAGTAGATTTTACACAACTGTGTTCACCACCAGCATTTTAATATTCTCTTATCATTCAGATCATAATTAGCTGTTGACTAAAGTCCATCTGGTTTGAGAATGCCAGTAGAATAACTTTTATTATCCAACCAATTTCAGAAAAGCACGATTGAAAAGTGTTTGTTCTACCCATCCTATATATATATTATATAGAATGTGGTTCACTTGAGATATATAGCTGTGTTGGGGATTGTGTGTGTGTGTGTGTGTGTTGACCAAGATGGTGCTGTCTACATGTGTGCAGGTGTTGGAGCTTCTTCCTCGAGACTGGCCCATCACAAACGTAAAACTGTTTCTTATGAAGAGTTTGAGGAGCTCCATTGACACTGTCAAGACGGGCAAGATAGAGCACAGCCTGGCCCGCGGGGAGAACCTCAAGGTGAGGGAACTGATGGAGCTGTGCACAGTGTGATGGAGCAGTACCAGCTAGTGATATACATAGTCTGTAGTAACAAATAGCCAATAGTTTTATTGATGGATCGATATGTGATTCTGTGCAGATGAGGAGTCAGTTCATCGATCTCCAAGGTGATCCTGTCATCATTGATGAAACAACGTAAGATCTCGATCGAAAGATTCTGTAACCCTTTCCTCACTAGTTTCTCCCTCCCTTGATCTCTCTCTCTCTCTCTCTCTCTCTCTCTCTCTCTCTCTCTCCAGGAGATGTCCTGTGTGCAACCTCAACTTCCATGATGCAGCTTTCGTCCGCTACCCCAATGGGGTGGTGACCCATCTCAAGTGTGGCAGGAATAAGACTATTTGCCCCGTCACTGGGACGTGGTTTAGTGGGGACTGAGTTTTGTTGTCATTTTTAAATTTTGTTGTTTTTGTTCTTATCGACCATTTACCTTTGATTCCCTGTCCGCAATGAATTACGTGATCCGTTTTTGTGGGCGGGGTCGACGTGTCACTGTAGAAAAGCTATGTTGGTGCCAATCTTCACGTTGAAGTTAAACCAGAAGATTTTTCCTCGTCTGGTCACCGTCGGCAAGTACGATGGGAAGCACCCTTGTCTCACGGCCGCCACCAATGGCGGGAAGGTTAGGAAACTAAACGAAGAGCATGATTCTAATTAATGCCCACCAACAAACAACTACTGTTGTGCTAAAACAAACCGTTGCCTAGTCACACTAGTGTGATGTAATGATTAAATGTATAAGTACAAACTTCACGCATGCATTCGGTGTCCTATTGATATGACCATCAGTTGTTTGAAATTAAAGATATCCCCCTCCCCCCACTAGGTGTTCCTCCACACACCCCACCAGCGTCTCTCTCCCTCCCACTCTCCAGCTGGTGCCCCCCTCAAGGGGTCCGGTAGGGGAGGGGGGAGGCTGACTACCTCCAGCGTGGAGTCGGACATCACCCTCCTCTCCATTGGTCAGCAGATCCTCTCTCTGACGGCAGGTCCACTCCACCCAGAGTTGAACTATGACCTCTTGTTAGTGGGATCACAGACCAATCTACTGGCGTATGATATTGAGCAGAACTCAGAGGTCTTCTACAAGGAGGTAGGACTGATTTATGGCGGGTGGAGGGAGAGAGATGTTTAAGAGACTCTTAAACTTATTTCTTCTCCTTTGCAGGTCCCTGATGGTGCTAGTGCTATGGCGATAGGACAGCTCTCTGAAGGGGGTAACCCCCTGGCATTTGTGGGGGGTAATTGCAGCATTCAGGGAGTCAATTACGAGGGGGAGGATGAATTCTGGACTGTAAGGAAAAAGTGAAATTGTTTATAATGTTTAAGTCAATTCTAATTTTGAAGTTGAATAATAAGTTAGTCATTACATTATGGTTGCCCATCCTTCAATATACTATGTGGTTGCCATGGTGATCAGGTTACAGGAGACAACGTGTGTTCGCTGGCTCTGTGTGACTTCAACAGCGATGGTGAGAATGAGCTGCTGGTTGGGTCTGAGGACTATGACATCAGAGTCTTCAAGAATGACGAACTGCTAACAGGTTAGACTGGTTGGACAAGGAATTAAATTTAAACAATAATTTTGTGATTTAGAAGTAGATTTTAAGGATAATTTGAAAATTTTCATTTGTAGAAATTTCTGAGGCAGAAGCTGTGATCTCGCTGTGCCCACTCAGAGGTAACAGGTTCAGTTACGCTCTAGCAAACGGGATTGTGGGCGTGTATGGAGGAGAGGAACGCTATTGGAGGATCAAAGTGAGACCCTCACACCCTCACACACATCACACTTTCATAACATCACACCCTCACACCCTCACACACATCACACCCTCACACCCTCACACCATCACACATCTCCCCAGTCAAAGAACCTGCCTGTGTGCATCGATTCCTTCGACCTCAATGATGACGGAGTGCCTGAGGTGATCACTGGTTGGTCCAGTGGGAAGATGGACGTCCGCAGTCCAGAGACGGGCAACATCATCTTCAAGGACACCTTCTCCTCTCACATCGCTGGCATTGTCCAGGTATTGCAGAGGGCAGAGATCAAGGGGGTACTGCAGGGGGCAGAGATCAAGGGGGTACTGCAGGGGGGCGGTCCTAATAAATTATTCATTTTTAGAAGATTTATGATTTTGTTTTTAATCCTGCTGTTGTTCCTGCCCTCAGGCTGACTATCGACTGGATGGGAAGGAGGAGCTCATTTGTTGTTCTGTTGATGGAGAGGTCAGAGGTTATCTCCCCAGTTCAGTTGATTCTGCCCACTCTCCATCAACTGGTGTTGCCCCTGACAACCAGGCTCTGGAGGAGCTGACTCGAAAGAAACAGAATCTGTTACTGGAATTGAAAAACTTTGAAGCCAATGAAAAGGTACAATTGTATGCAATAGTTGTTTAAAGTTTCATTCCAATACTTCATTCCACACAGATTGCCCATTCCAAAGATCCATACTCTGATATGAGTACCATTGGTCCTATGGGCATCATCCCAGCTGGCACACTCCTGAAGACAGAGTTCAGTGCTGTGGTACCGGATGGAAGGAAGGACAAGCTATCAGTAAGACCTCTCTCTCTCTCTCTCTCTCTCTCTCTCTCTCTCTCTCTCTCTCTCTCTCT
>CAXIPT010000009.1:1560430-1588897 GCA_964030475.1 Tethya wilhelma | reverse complement strand
TGTGTGTGTGTGTGTGTGTGTGTGTGTGTGTGTGTGTGTGTGTGTGTTTATACTGCTTCAATTACCTCCAGCTGACACTGAAGACAGATGATATGGATTTAGCCGGTGATATCGTCCAATCACTGTCAGCATTCATGAACATTGAGGTAAATAAGTCCAGCTGGACCATGAGTGTCCATATTAAAATTTATCCGATCTCAACGATCCCTGCAGGATTTGGAGGTAGTAGCTGATTTCCCACGGCAAATGGGGGATCTAAGGAAGGTCCTTGGTCAAGTTGATGAGCTGCACAAAGTTCGGCAAAAGTTGACAGCAGAAATGGCAGACAACTCTGGAGTGATCAGGAACCTTGTAGTGAGAGCTGAGGACGCCAGGATGATGGCTGACATGTGAGAGAAACACATTTATATATCTCAGGCTAGGAAGGTTGCATGAAATTGAAACTTGCACCATTTATTGTGATCAAAATCTTTCATTAATTTTTTTGGGAGTAAAATTACACTTTTCTTTGTAACCAATTCTTCACACCACACTCTCTCTCTTTCCCTTAGATTAAACATGAAGAAGGCATACTCCCAGCTCTATCAGCTCAACAAGGACCTCATCACAGGCTACAAAATTCGCAGCAACAACCACCTGGAGTTGCTGGACTCTCTCAAGATTGTCAACCAGGCCATACAAAAGGCAGGAAGATTACGAGGTGAGACTTACTATGGTGGTGAAGGTTCATCAGCCCCTTCTAAGATATTTTTATCTAGGGGATTTTTTATTTATAGGGCTAGGGCTAGGGCTGGGGCTAGGGGCTAGGTAATAGAGGTTAGGGGCTAGGGTTTAGATGAAAACGGCTTAGCCCTAGTCCTAGCCCTAGCTCTAATCCTAGTCCTACTAGTTCTAGTCTTAGCCCTAGCCCTAGCCCTAGCCCTAGCCCTAGCCCTATAGATAAAAAATCTCATAGATAACTTTGAAAATCACTTAGAAGGGGTTAAAATAGTTTAGATCAAAAATCAGTTAGCAATTTCAGTTTGAAACTTCATGGCCACCATAAATTACAGCAGCTTATGCAGTATTAATTTCCACGAAATTGTTCGAACTTATATCACTAGTATTAATACTGTGATGTGAATTTTTCCATTTGAGAAAAGGTCTGCATGTATGTGTATGGCAGTGAATGTGAGAGTATTAAATGTACGATCTTTCTGCTCTGTGTCTTGTACAGTTGGTAAGCCCAAGTCGCTGATGGTGTCAGCCTGTAGGATGGCCATTAAGAACAATGAAGTAGACACACTGTTTCGTGTCATCAAATATGGTGCAACATGAACCGTGCAGCCTTCATGCTGTTGTCAGTGGTATATAACCGAGCATGTGCAGTACTCATTGTGAAACAGAATGTGTGTGTGTGTGTGTGTGTGTGTGTGTGTGTGTGTGTGTGTGTGTGTGTGTGTGGCATGTGATCGTGCATGCTGCACGCATGTGATGTACAGCCTAGCTACATTTGCAACCCGATCACTTTATGCATGCATTATTGTTGTAATGTTTATAACTGTTACACTGCATATAGCCATTTCATTAATCTTTCACATCATTAAAAGTCATTGACACTGTATTTGCTAAGTTTGCAATATCATCTGATGATGTTGGTTTGGGAAGTGACATTACTGGGATCAGAAGACCACGAGGTGCATGCGTTTGTACAGACCGTATTATTTGCACGCACGATGGGCTGTATTGGGCGAGGCAATCGCGATCGGCTGTTTTTATCGTGCCGCGCCCAATCTCAGGCTATAAATATCGGCGACGTTCGGTTGCATGGAACACAGGTCACTTTTCCAATAGCTACTGAAAGTTTCGCGAGTTTAGTATCATGGCTTCACAGCGGTTCATCGTAGACAGCCCA
The DNA here is from genome assembly GCA_964030475.1 of Tethya wilhelma. NCBI lineage: Eukaryota > Metazoa > Porifera > Demospongiae > Tethyida > Tethyidae > Tethya > Tethya wilhelma. Next base: position 1,587,003 of record CAXIPT010000009.1, on the reverse strand, counting down.
AAGGTCCAGTACGTTGAGAAGAAAGACGTTCTTCTCTCCTCCTACTCCTACCAGTCCACTCAAGTGGTCGCAGATTCAGACACCGGTAAACTGCGAGTAACTCCATCATCAGTGGATCTCACCTTCAAGACCAACTGCAAGGTTCCTCGTGTCGGCTGCATGCTGGTAGGCTGGGGAGGCAACAATGGAAGCACACTCACTGCTTCTGTGCTGGCCAACAAGATGAACCTTAGCTGGAGGACCAAGGAAGGCACCCAACAAGCTAACTACTATGGCTCCCTGACTCAGTCTTCAACCACCACTCTGGGAGTGGGGCCTGACGGAAGAGATGTCTACATACCTCTCAAAGACTTACTACCCATGATCAACCCAAATGACCTAGAGTTTGATGGTACGTCCAATCACCTTGATGTATGAAGAGTCATCAATTGAAAGTGTTTCATATACAAATACAGCTATAGAATATTGTGGTTTTCAGATGTATATAAATGTTGTTCTTTGTGGTTTTAGGTTGGGACATCAGTTCGCGGAACATTGCTGATGCATGTGCTGAGGCTAAAGTGTTGAACATTTCCATCCAAGACCAGCTGAGACCACACCTGGAGAAACTGAGACCTCGTCCGTCAATTTACTTGAAAGATTTCATTGCAGCTAACCAAGAAGACAGAGCAGACAACCTTCTCTCAGGTCAGCCTCACTAATGTGTCTGTGGGAGACAGCCACTGTTGATGCATTGGGTTATAATAGCACCATGAGCTGCTGGGCCATGGTGTGACTGCAATGTGTGGGGGTGCTAGGGACTATCACAACATTATTGTTTGTGGTCAAATTGTGTTTGTTAGTAAACAATGGTGTGTGACCACTGGTTCCTTCATGCTGCATGCATACATGTGGCAGGTACCAAGCAAGAGATGATGGAGCAGATCAGATTGGACATCAGAGATTTCAAGACAAAGAAGAACCTCGACAAGGTATGTATATATGCACAGCTTTAATTTAATTAGCTGTTGTATTATATATTCATGATAGTATGCACTATTTAACCACATGGACTAATGAATAATGAATGACAGACGCTTGGATATAGCTGTTGCATTTGATCAAACTGTAACAATAACCCGCACATACACACACACACTCTCTCTCTCTCTCTTTCTCTTTAGGTGATTGTCCTATGGACTGCTAACACAGAGAGGTTCTGTGATGTTGAAGAAGGTCTCAACGACACAGCCGCCACTTTACTCCAGTCCATAGCTGATAACAAAGATGAGGTGTCTGCCAGTACACTGTTTGCAGTGGCCAGTATCTTGGAGGGGGTGAGTCTTTTAATGTAGCCAAGAATTAATGTATGCAAGGTTGGCTGTGCTGATAATGAGAGGTTTAATTTGATCTAGTTGCTATTATTTGTGTACCTTTATTGTGTACAGAATAGTTGAAGGTTAGTGCATGGTGACGTTTCATTTTATACCAGGGTGTGTTGATCAAAATTGATGAAGTTTAAGCATAGAAGCATTTTGTTTGTTTTAGTGTTTCCATTGGAGTGCTATATTATCATAGCAGAGAGCAGTGTTATGGTGCCTGTCAGTATAGACACACAGTGCTGTGTGACCTTTTGGCTGCTAAATTCAAAATATGTATGGGTGGTTTAAACAGCTCCAGTTATGAATATCTAATGAGTCTGTCAGCTAATATTCACCTCTTTTGAGCTGACCTTTCAAGCTAAAGTATGCTTGACTTCCAGTATGTGTAAATGAGCATGTTACATACACATTACCCAACACTGTGGGTGGTGTGTATTCATATGTGAGTGGGGTGACTGGGCCATCTCCTGATGATCACCTGACTCCATGCATTCCAAACTAATGGCTCTGTAAAAAGATTCTAAACTTTGAACCTGTGACCTTATTGCTGTCATAGCAACTGCTATTGGATGCTTTATTGGTGTGTTTAAAAAATCATCAGATTTTTATAATAATATGATTTTGACAGCTTTGTTTAACAATGGTTAATGTACATATTTAATACACAATTGCATGACATTGAAATCATTATGGTGTGATGTTGACATATGACTTGATGTGGTCATGCATGCCCATTGCACACACACACACACACACACACACACACACACACACACACACACACACACACACACACACACACACACACACACACACACACACACACACACANTGGTGGGGAGTACCATGAGTACCAACATGGTGGCATCGTCAGACAGGTCAAAGTTCAAAGGACACTTACCTTTGTGAGTTACCTATCTATTAATGTATATACACGCACTTAAATACAAATATGCTCTAGATAGATGTTTACTGAATTCTAGGAGCAGTTAACAAAATTTTACTGAGAAATTTTTGAGGATTTGCATTCATGAATCAATAATTATAATCTTAAAATTTACCTCATGAAGTAAAACAAGAAGTTTGACTATTACCTTTCCACTTCAAATTTGCTCCTCAAAATTTCTAGTTACAATATTGTGTACTGTGTTTTCGTTTTTCTTTCTTTTGTCTTTCCTCTCTCTCTCTCTCTCTCTCTCTCTCTCTCTCTCTCTCTCTCTCTCTCTCTCTCCCTCTCTCTCCCTCTCTCTCTTCAGATCTCCAAGAGCAATGTGGTAGATGACATGGTAGCCTCCAACCGAGTTCTCTATGGGCCATCAGAGAAGCCAGATCACACAGTAAGTTGCAAGTCTTCACCATTAGTTTGCTGCTTACATTTAAAACCCATAATGTTACTAAAAATGCAAAATAGTTTTCCATTAACAAATTACAATTTCAATTCCATTATCAGCTATCACTATATGTTGTGTATGTGTCCCCAACACTTCCCCTCTCTCTCACACACAATGGGGTGGCTGTTCTCTAACACTGTCGTTGTCTCTTGTGCTTCTTCAGGTAGTGATCAAGTATGTGCCCTACGTGGGCGACTCCAAGCGCGCCATGGATGAGTACACATCGGAGATCTTCATGGGAGGTCAGAATACCATCGTCCTGCACAACACTTGTGAGGATTCTCTGTTAGCGGCACCAATCATATTGGACCTGGTCATCTTGGGAGAGCTGGCTGAGAGAATACAAGTCAAGACTGGTACGTAGAGTGAACGACAATGAATAGATTGTAAAGCTCACAATTAATTTTGAAACCTTTTTACTGTCATTATAATTATTATATTTATTTCATTTTTCTTTCTCTCTCTGTATGTGTGTGTTTTCAGTTGAGGGTCAGTTTGAGCATTTCCACCCAGTTCTTTCTCTGCTCAGTTTCTTGCTGAAGGCGCCCATGGTCCCCTCTGGTACACCGGTGGTCAATGCCTTCTTCAGACAGAGAAGCTGCATTGAAAATATCCTCAGGTAGATGGTTCAGCAGACGCCCAGTTGTGGTATTTCGATATTACTTTCTATTTTCACTTAATTACAGAGCGTGTGTTGGCCTCCCTCCAATCAACAATATGTTACTAGAACACAAAGTTCCTCAGCTAATGACATCATCTCAAAGTCACATGACTGTACCAACGGTAACTAAGCAACCAAAGATCCCTTTAAATGGAATCCAGAACGGCACATACCCAGTAGCAGTGAACGGGGACACCCCTGCAATTAATGGCTTTGGTCATTAATCAAACTATATAATGACTGTCATAGATGTTGAATGTGACGTATGTGTGTGTGTGGACAGCATGTAAATGTAATAGGATGTTTTTAATTGCATATTTAAGTGTATATATTGCGAAAGGTGTATTTTCAATTTTGGTTTTCTACTGAGCAGATGTGAATTTGCTTCTTCTTCTGTGTTTTCATATTCTGAAAGGCCTTCACCCTATATATGATGTCATTGTCTACCATGCAGATATATATATTGATGTATAGATTATTTCACATTGTTATTTTTATTGCTTACGTACATTTTCAATAATTAACCTGTACATTAATATTACTTTATAATATTTACTGTTGCTTCCCACAATTGAATTATAATTTATATAAAGTTTCCATACATGTTCCAAACCACAAAAATTGAAAAATAAGTATCTTATATACTTCTAGCTACCCAAAGCATATGCAGTGTATAATATGTCTACACAGTCCAAGTCAAGTAGTCAATGGATCAATCCTATTATAAAATCCTCCTAGCCACACACCTGACAGCCATGAATCAGTGCCAGCTGCCATCCCTCTACTAGGAGACTGTGAGGACCATCTTCCCCAGAGCTCCCTCTCCACTGATGATGTCTGTGTGTGCCTCGGGCGCCTTCTCCAGAGGAAACTGTTTCCCTGCGATGGGTCTCAGCCAGCCAGCTGCCATTCCTCCCTGGATGGCACCATCTATCTCTTTCTTTTCTTCCTCCGTGGCTCCAAACAGCATCACTCCCGAGACCATGGCCTCTCTGCTCATGAGGTCCCTCGGATTGATCTCCACGGTGCCACGACTTCCAACAATCACCACCCGCCCTCGTCTCGCTAATAAAGGGAGGTCCCTGCCCAGATTAATGTGAGATGCATTCTCAACAATGAGATCAATGCCACGCCCCTCTGTTGCTGTCTTGATCCGATCGAGGTAGCCGGTCTCACGATGATTGTACACGTCATCTGCTCCCGCCTGTTTCACAAGCTGCACTCCCTTCTCTGTCCCGGCTGTGCCGAGCACTCGCATCCCACTGGCACGAGCAAACTGCACCGCTGCCACGCCCACTCCTCCACTGGCCCCGTGGACCAGTACCGTTTCCCCCGGCTTGCCCCACCCCCTCTGGTAGATGGCTCTGTAGGCTGTACGATATGGCGTTGGTATGGCTGNGTAATCATCATAGTCATCATCGCCATTATCATCATTATTACGATTGCCTGAGGGTAGCGACTTGATCAGCATAGCCCCCACACCAACTAGAGCAGCACCTATCCCTACAACAGCTGCTGCAGCTGTTGCGACTGTTGCTACAATACCAGTATCAGTTAGTGGAGCTGTTGCTCCAGTCAACTTCTCTGCCAGTTCCTGTGTGAGCATAGTAACAAAATCGACAGTAAATCATATCACCCTATAAACCAAAAGTAACTGTGTGCAATAATGTGTGATAGAGCTTTGATGTTTCTTACTTGGCAGTAGTTCTGGCAGTTCCTGACTGCACCCTGGTAGGTACCAAACTCCTCCAAGTGTTTGAGAGCTTGATAGAACACCTCTTTTGCTGATTTACAGCAGCTGCCAATCTTTGTCTTCCTGAGAAAGCTGTATTTTGATGGATCAAAGTATCTGGTTTCAGGAAATGTTTTCCTTAGTGCAGAAACCATCAGTTCAATGGTGAATGCTTCTCCAGTATGTTCATTCTCCACTACAATGGAGTGATGTTTGAACCAACCCTGAGGTTTAGCAATGTACACTGTCCAATCCACTTTTTGGTGTAGTTTGGGAAGATTGTAGGATTCCCAGTATTTCAGAACCTTGTCAGTAATGAATTTGCTCCAGGTTTCATCTGTTAGCTTGAAATTGGCTGCTAGCACACAGCCTCCACTACAGCAACCTTCGCCAGAAGCAGCCATTTTGTTTGTACTCTTACACACACACTTAATGTTTTGAGTGCAGCTGCTATATAAATACAGTACACTTGAGAATTTCAAATCCCATAAACTCATTCTAAGAAAACCTGCATACATTTATAGCTTGTATTATACTACTGTATTTGTTGTGGTTACTGTGTTATCTATTGTCACTACCTGGAACAGGTGCAGGTGACTATTACAATTATTGTGTAGAAGCACCAATTCATGTAGTCTTAATAGTAGATCTTTTATAATATTTTCTAATGATCCCTTCCAGGAAGGTGTTGGTCTGATAGCCATCAATGACTCCTTCTGTTTGGAGGGGGCCATCTACCAGCTGCTCAAGAAACACTTCCACAGCCAGCCTTACTATGTCAATGTGCTGGAGCTCTTCCATGAGGTATGGTGACAATTGGGTCATGTGATACCATTAATATGTCGTGTGACTTGCATTTCAGACTTCATATCAAACTGAGATTGGACAGACTCTTGACCTTTTGACCTCTCCAGATGATAATGTTGATTTCAGCAGATTCAGCATCGAAAGGTATGATGTGTGTGTGTTTGAATTTTCTAATAATCATTTTTAATCCCTTTAGATACATGGCTATCGTGAAGTACAAGACGGCATTTTATTCCTTCTACCTGCCTGTTGCCTTGGCGATGTACATGGTACGTGTGTATCTCTCCACCTCATTCAGTAGCACTGGTATGATGTGACTATTCCCTTTCTCTTACACACACCTCAGGCTGGCATTACTGATGAGAAAACTCACGAAGCTGCTAAAACTGTCCTTTTAAAAATGGGAGAATTCTTTCAAATACAGGTAAGTGAAGTATTAAAAGCAGTTTATACATGCACCATATGTAGGAGAATCTCTTTTGTGCATCTGAAAAATAATAATTTAAAACTAATTTAAGTAATTTCAGTTTGTGATAGATTAATCCTCTTTAGTACACAGCACATTTTTATCTTCTTCATTCTTCCCAGGATGACTTCCTGGACTGCTATGGTGACCCAGCTGTTACTGGGAAGGTCGGGACTGACATTGAGGAGAACAAGTGCAGCTGGCTGGTGGTCCAGGCGCTGGAACGAGTCACACCAGAGCAGAAACAAGTCTTACAGGTTTGAACAGCAATACTTCATATTAGTTTATTGCATTGGAGCAACAATAATGATCTCTCTCTCTCTCTCTCTCTCTCTCTCTCTCTCTCGCTCTCTCTCTCTCTCTCTCTCTCTCTCTGTGTGTGTGTGTGTGTGTGTGTGTGCTGCAGGAGAACTATGCTCGTAAGTCCCCTCCTGAGTGTGCTCAGCATGTGAAGGAGGTGTATCGTCAGTTGGAGTTGGAGCGTGTCTACTGGGAGTACGAGGAGAGGAGCTACAAGGAGCTGGTGACACTCATCAAGGAACAGGCTGCCGTCTCTTCACTGCCTGAGGGCATGTTCATGGAGTACGCTAATAGAATTTACAAGAGAAAGTCTTGAAACATGCTCTACTAGTTGAACTATAGGGTGATGTAAAATTTAATATTAATTTTTGTATAAAACTATGTAATGTTTTTTTTAATGATATAAAAAGAAGTTTAAAAACACTAAAACATTAAAAGTGCTAAGTTGATAAAAATGCAATTCTTCTCTGTATCCACTCTAGTTCAGCTGTTAGCTGATGTTTCCTATAGAATCCAGCCATCTTGGAATACCTCTCCACAATATCAAACCCACACAGACGCTGGACCTTGCGTAGGTCGACAGGACAGAGGTGCATGGCCTGTCTGAAGTCCTCACTGAGATGTCCCGACCCATTCATGCAACATGAGTACCAGATGCAGTGATCCACTCCCAACAGATGGGCCACCTCGTGGACCAGTAGCTTACAGCTCCTTTGAAGAAGAACCCTCTTCTGTTCCTTGAGGGTCATCTTGTGACCTGGCTGTGTCTGGACGTGGTACCAAGACTCTGGGGAGTAGGAGAGGGTGGGATTGTAGCGGTAGAGACTGAACACACCCACACGGTGATTACCAGCTGCCATGCCAGCCACGAAGAGGTCACTGGGGTCATCGTAGAGCTCGGACATTGTGAGTGCCATTACACAGAGAGCATCGTTTGGAATACACTGTTTCAGCTTCAACAGCAGCGAGCCAACTTGAAGCTGGTAGTGACCACTCTTGGGGTGAAATCGAGCGTCCAGTCTGTACCTTGACGACCTCTGACTCTGCCTCGTGGCTCGGGGATGGGTGGAGAGTGTCTTTAGCTGTGGGGGGTCAACCCAGTAGGCCTCTTGGTGGCTAGCATACACCTCCAGCTCCACAGGGGGTAGCACAACCACTGGGAGGCTGTAAAAGAGCTGGGCATACTCCGCCAGGTCCGTGAAGTTAGCTGTCACGTGATGCTCATGATCAAACGCACCAAGTGGGAGCAGGTAGATCTTTCCCTGAGGGTATTTCTCTGATATTGTGGAACCGGTGGCGTTGAAGGAGCTCCTGCAGTACTTTATCTTTCTCGAGGAGAGCCAGGGACACTCTTTTAGGAACTGTTTGTACGTTTGTCCCGTTTCAACGTACTGTGCCAGCCAGTCATCAATGGAGGTCGGTTTGGGTAAAGGGGGAAAGAACTTGTTTGCTCCATCATCGCTGTATTCCCGGTCCAGACAGTCACCCACAGCTCCCAGGCACTGAGCAGCAGTAGGAGGTCGGAAACCACGAGCGTAGGGAACCACAGATGTCTTTTTAGCGCCTCTTTTAGTCTTGGGCATCTCTTGGTCGCTTATTCCTAATAACGAGCACCTTATTTTGAGCCACACCCACTCAATTTTGCTTTCTGCAATGATCGATCCTTTCCATTCAGTGGAGAGAATTGAGTGTGAAATAATAGTTATGCAAACTACATTGAAACACAAACAATAAAAAAATACTTGTACATGTGTGAATGGGGAGAATGAAATGGTTATACTTGTTCGAAAAGTTTCCAGAGATCGTGTGATTCATTTAGAGTAAAACTGAGTGTCTTCTTGCTATAGTACTGTGCGTCAATGTTCTCGATATTATCAATGACATCATCCAGTAAGTGAGCATCTCCGACTGTGCTCTTGGGGGCGGAGTAGCTGAGGTGAGTGAAATGGACATGAAGATGGTAGTAGGAGGGCTGGTAGTGGAGGTAGGCCCTCAGCTCATCCTCAGGAACACCATACTTGGCACCAATGGATGACTGCATGAGAGGACAACACACACATGGAGAGAGAGATAGAAATCCTTAAAATCTTGCACAAATTAAAAGTCTTTTAGCCAAATGTATGCAGATTCAATTCAATCATAAACTGAGAATATTATTATTATTACGATCACTTACCTTTCCTTTAATTAGAATGTTTTTGAGTAGAGGAAGATGTTCGTTCGTTAATTCCCTCAATGACAGGATCCCCCTCCTTCTAGCGAGTGCCAACACGTAGAGATTGTCCATACACTTCCTGTCCCACTTGAGATCAGGGAGGAGGATGAGCCCAATCTCAGGATCCTCATCATTGCACACCACACGGTCTGATTCTGAGACACCATCAAGAATATTGTAGACCCACTGAAACAAAACAAACACACACACTTATAGAATTAATTCATATTACTGCTGTAGATATTGCACATAATATTAAGACACAATATACAAAAGCAATAGGAGGAACGGGCAGCTGGAAACTACATCACAAAGTGGGCTATACTTAAATCCAACCTGACTTAGTCTGCCGGGGTAATTAAACCACCGAAAACACAGAGCTTATGTACAACAAAATCACTACCACATTAAATATTTGCAACAGTTACTATGGTGATGTCATTAGGAACCACCCAAAGATCACACCTTACCTTCAAACTGAACCCTTGCTGCTCAATGTAGGGTCTTGTGATCTTCCTGTACAGGTCAGGTGACTCGTGGACGAGATGATATGTCTGTCGAGAGTATTTCTGTACGTGTTTATCAGTGGCAGGATAGACAGTGGTCAGTTTACAGGTGCCCAGTTCCCCGCCACTCTCTACCACGTACTGGGAATAGATGTCATTATGAAGGTTGCGAGTGACCTCTTTGACCTCTGGTGCAAACAGCTGCATGATGTTGGAACCCTCCAGAGGCTGTTTTTCAGCTACAATGACAGCCACTTCACTAGAGCCTCCAAACGTACCGCTCACAGCTATGGACTTGTGAGTGGGATCGGTGAAGAGGACTTTATCCATCGCGAATTCACGGAATGGCAGCAAGGGAGCGTCATTCTGGGTAGTGCTGGAATCAGCAGGTGTTTCTTCCTCAGCAGGATCGCTAAGTTTAGCTCTTTTCCTCGCTGGCTCATCATTTTCACCAGAATTCATAGTAAACTATTGCACTTTAGTCCACGTGGGTGATCACGAGATATCACGTGCCGCTGACCTCATCAGTATACACTCAAAGGTTTCAAAAAACAGGGCAACCACCTAGGATTGCGTGAGAGGAGAGCCGCTCTCGACAGCGCAGGAAGAAGAGAGGACACTCTGTGAACGAATGAAGGGAGACTAGTCAAAGATCCAAGTGTTTTGAGACGGATATTCAGCGCGTGTGTTAGTGGGGCGAGCCGAGAAGAGCGACCAACTACTGCCAAGTTGTACCAGTAGTTTATATTCACTTCATATCTTTATACGATGGCTGAGAACGGATCGCTAGATGAGATGCCAGAAGTAAGCCCCCCTCGTATGCGTGTGTGTCGCTAACCTACCACAGCTAGTGCTGGATGAATGAGTGTGTGTGTGTTTTAATATATCTCTCTGTGTCTATTTAGTGCCCACTCTGTATGGAGCCAATGGGCCTGGATGATATCAACTTCTACCCTTGTGTATGTAGATACCAGGTAAAGATTCTCTCTCTCTCTGTTGTGTGTGTGTGTATGTGTGTGTTTGTATGTATGTGTATGTAGCTGTACATTTGTTTGTGTTGTCAAACTACGTACCAGTGGTCTGTACGGTGCCATTCATACATCGTGTGAGCAGTTTTAGTGATTCCCTCTCAAGAGGTTAGGTCCACCGCTCACACCTGCTGTTAATGCTCTCTCTATAGGGATATATGATTCAAAGCCTGGCCTCTTTAGTGGGTGTGTCCTGCTAATGGGAAATTGCGTAATAACACTTGATAGCCCACACTACTAACTTGGTCTCATGTTTGTTAGTGATGTGCTGTGTTTTTTCCTCATCTTCAGATCTGTAGATTTTGTTGGCACAGAATAAGAACAGATGAAAATGGCTTATGTCCACATTGCAGAGAGGTCAGTGAGTTCAAAATGCAGAAGGTCGATACCAGCTGTGTTTCATTCTCTCTCTCTCTCTCTCTCTCTCTCCAGCCATATTCTGAGAATCCTGCGGAATATACTCCTCCAACAGCAGAACAACTGGCCAAGTTAAAGTCAGACAAGAAACAAAAGAACATGGAGAAACGACAAAAACTGGTAGAGAGTCGAAGAAACTTGTCCTCAGTCAGGTAGGCTAGTGAGGGTGCTTGTTGCCATGGTGGCTAGGTGTCCTCATCAATGTCTCGCTGTGTGTGCTTGTAGAGTGGTCCAGACCAATCTGGTGTTTGTCATCGGCCTCTCCCCACGCCTGGCTGACCCTGAGGTGCTCAAGAAGAACGAGTTCTTTGGGAAATATGGACGCATCTATAAAGTGGTCATCAACAATCATACTGTGTACAGCGGAGCACAGGTATGCTCTCTTTCTCTCTCTTTATGTGTGTGAGCTCATCTCTCTCTCTCTCTCTCTCTCTCTTTCTCTCAAAGGGTCCTAGTGTTAGTGCGTATGTGACATACTATAAAAGTGAAGATGCTTCTAAGGCGATAACAGCTGTCAACAATGCCTTCATTGATGGAAGATATTTGAAGTAAGTTGAAATTACGCTTACTGTACTCAATCTTAATTGTTTTATATCTGTTACCATGGCAACAGAGCATCGTTTGGCACAACTAAGTATTGCACTAACTTCCTCCGAGGCATGCAGTGCACCAAACCAGTGAGCGATTATATAACCTTCACAATGGTTGTAACCATGGTGATGACAATCTCTCTCTCTCTCTCTCTCTCTCTCTCTTCCTCAGGACTGTATGTACCTCCATGAGCTGGGAGACACAGAGGCCAGCTTCACCAAGGAGGACATGCAGCTGGGGTGAGTCTTTTGGTTCCATTTACTTCATCTGATGCAATACAAGTAGCCACATAACTCCTGTAGACATTTCAGTAACATTACTAATATAAAGCTGTAATGATATCGAAAGCTGTAATGATATCGGAAGTTGTAATGATATCGGAAGTTGTATTATTCGTAGTGTATGAGTGTACTGCCAACCATTTGAGGGGAAATTTCATTGGTATATTTTTTTAATTTTCGTGTATATAAGTTGTTCAGAAAATTGCTATATTTTATCATTGTTCCTTTCTCTCCCTCTCAGTAAGCACCAGCTGTATGAGAGTGCTACTCTGGCAGCTGCTAATGTTGGTCCCAAGGATCAGGGAGGTGCCGTGGGATCGGTGGTGGGGACAGTGGGCGGGGTCAAGGTGAAACACCCCCCGATTGTTAAACTGAAGGAGAGTGTCGCCCCTGAGAGCAGCGTGGAGTCAGCTCTGCCTGCCACCGCATCATGGTGAGAGAACATGAGAGGAGATATTTGAACAGACTCGCATGATTTCAGCTCACATGGTGTTCAAGCCTTTGTCAAATTGTTGCTAGTTTCATTGCCTTCATTGCTTGCATTCTTTATCAGTGTTATTTCTTAGTAGCTGTTGTCAAATGTTGTGTTTGTTCTCTCTCTCTGATCTCTCCTATCTCTCTGATCTCAGGGCATCGTCCAATCAGAAGGTACCTGGTGATGGACCACACGTGTCTCATAGTACCAAGGAACATGGCTCCACCCACAAGCCCCACCCCTCAAGATCCTCTAGACACTCCCACAAGCCGTCCTCTGGCAGTGGACGCTCACACGCTAGAACAGACAGCAAAGAAAAGAGAACTCACAGCAACAAAACAACCGCCCCTTCAATTAATCCCAATCAACAGACTCCGCCCACTAGTACCACAGAATCGTCCAGAACAAAGTCCACACAGCTGGAGGAGGACACGCCCCCTCTGTGTTTCTCCACCCCCGACAGTCCTGGTGCCTCCCCGCGGAGCACTCTTTCTCACAGCACCAGCTCAGACAGCATCAAACAGCACGATGGTTACCATGGCAATGCTGAAAATGATGTCGTTGATTTTGAAGAGGAGTTGTCACATGATCAGCCAGTATCTGAGGAGTGTGGTCATGTGACTGTGGAGAGCGCTATCGTTGATCCTGTTGATGTCAGCACAGTGTTGGGGGCGGGGCTACTGGATGCAGTATACAACGACAAAGATACCGATGATGTAATGGGGGATCCCCCTGGACTGTCACGAGCCACTGAAAATGGAATAGAAGGTGCGTTTGTACAAGTCATAGATTAAAGCATTCTTTAGATTGAGAAATGTTTGCCAGTAAAAATTTTCCCATGTAAATTTTGTCGTTTTGACCGATTGATAAGAATTGTTGTGTGCTTTAAGATTTTAACCGTGATCATGCTAGGGGCGAAATAATTAATTTTTAATCATTGAAATTTTCCGATCTACGGTACTAATTTAATGAAGCTGTAAATAGGACATTTCAACCATTGTCCTATCTCCCTCCCTGTAGAGCTGCCTGGGCTGGGACTACCTGCTGACAGTGGACAGTTTGGAGCTCTGGGTGTGAGTTGGACCGCCCCCCTCCCCCCGGAAGATCATTCCAAGAGGGGCGTGGCACCACTAGGACAACTGGACACTCACGTCCAGCCACCACCACCACCATTGGAGTCGCAATCCCAACAGCAGCAGTCAGAGGATGACCTAGGTGAGTGCAGGGGGCGAGCTCTTTGTGAGCTAGCATTTTTTTTACTGCATGTGCAAATTGTATCGTGCTGAGCTGGTAGTTTGGTAATTGTCGCATACCATGCATGTGAAAATATAGGCAAAAGGTATTGGTTGAATCATGTGCACTAAAAATGCCAGCTCAGCATGACACAGGCTCTCGTACTTCCTCTGCTGAGCTGCAGTTGAACTTCTAATTTTGATTCTGTTGTCCATTCTCTGATGGTGATTGTCTTTCAATCGTGCAGGGTTTGACCCGTGGGATGTATCGCAGCAAGGTCTGGCTGATCTCCTGGAGACAGAGGCCGGGATGAAGCCACACACAGCCACACCCCCTCTCTCTAATGGACTGACCACACCCCTTGAGAGAGTTCCAAGTTCAAGCGTCGAGGATGAGTTCCGATCGCTATTTCCCAACGTCAATATCAGCTTTGGTAGGCAGTCAATGCAGGCACAGCATATACTCACATGCTGCTGGTACACCAGCAGTTTTACCATCTGCTTTAGTAATGTGCAGTCAGATCAGTACTTTGATACTGACTAGAGAAAAGGAAAATAGGCAGGAAAAAAAGCATAATTTATCTGGGCCTAATACTGACATACTACTTGTACACTTAGCAGCAGCTTCAGTATTATGTGAATAGCAATGTGAACAGTCATAACACACCCTCACACCATTTAGAGTCGTCCCACGCCTCCAAGGTGAAGCAGGAGAAGCCTCCTCCCTCCTTCCTTCACAGCGCTGTGGAGTCCACCACGACCACACCCCCGAGCTATGTCCCCAACCAGCTGGCCTCTGCTCTCAACTACAGCTACCACCCTATGATGGGCAGTGGACTCACTCCAGGGGGCCAGCAGCACCAGCCATCGTCATCTCACTTCACACACTCCTCATCAGAGACCTTCCTGGGCCAGCACAACCCAGGCTTCCCTGCCTCTAGCATCAAGGTGAACAGACCTGCCCCCCAGACCGGCTCCAACTGGCCTGACCTGGGTGTGACTGTTGGCAGTAACACTGCTACCACCACCAGCAGCAGCAAGACAACATCCTCTCTGATGGCAGCCATCCCAGGGGGTGCAGCCAGTGGAGGCAAAGGTCAAAGTACAACGTGGACAGATCCTAGTAAAAGTATGTTTGTATGTTGGTACGAATATTTTGGAATCTTTTGTTCACTTTTTGTATTTTCTGTTTCAGCATCTAGTTCGCCTGCTGGTGGTTCTGAGTTGACTCCACCCCCTCCAGGTTTCTCGTTAAAGACAACCTCGGCTAGTGGCAAACCATCGGCAGCTGCTGCTAGTAAAGACATGCCCACTGCCACACCCACCACAGGTCTACCAGTGGGTGTGGCTGGGATACCAGCTGCAGCACTGCAGTGGAACACAGCTGCCAACAAAAGTATGAATAGATCTTCTCTAATGACGAAAATTATTGCAGCAAAAATTGAGTGAAATGTAGTTTGGAAATTTGTAAATTTTAGAAATTTGAGATTATAATTTTTAGAATTTTTTTTCCCTATGTTCCATTCCACAGGTCATGTGATCCCTAACCATCTTCTTCAGTCGTGGAACAACTTTATGAACTTCTCTAGTCTGACGCCAGCTCAGCAACAACAGCTGGCCCGCTCCTCTCAGGCCTACCAGCTGCTGGTCCAACAGCACCTGCTGCGACAGAGACTACTAATGAGGGGACACCCCTTCCTTCAAGCTCAGATGCAAGCACAGGCCCAGTCGTTGAGGAACCAGATGCAGAGGACAGCATTAAGACAACAGACACAACAGCAACAGCAGGTAGCTACTGGTAATGGCGGCAAACAAACCACAGAGACAGCTCCTTCTCCCAGCACTAGCGTGGCTGTGACTAGTGTTCCCAGTGATAGCACAACCAGTAGTGTGAGCTCTGTGAGTCATATTGCGAGCAGTTCTGGACAATCTAAGAGTTTCACGTCAGGACAGGCCAACAAGAGTTCAGGACAAGGCAGTGAACACAACCACAGTTCAGGACAGCATTCTAATTCAGGACAAACTAGTAGTGGTAGTGCAAAGACAAGAACTAAAGGCAGTAACAAGTCCTCTTCCAGCCACCACAGAGGACATAGGGGGGCTGTTGCTGGGAGTGAGAGAAAGACTGCCAAACATAACAGCTCGTCGTCTTCCAAGTGATGGCTACTGACCAGTGATTTTTGTGCTGTGCTGTATGTGTGTGTGTGTCTGTGATCCAACCCAGTGTGTGTATGTATGTGTGTTTAGATTGTCTCAAAATCAAGTGTTATAATATTATTATCAGTTGATTTCCCTCAATTTGTGCTGTTTGTTACAACAGTATGGTGCAAAACAATGTTTGCTGTATGTATGTATGTATGCTGTTATGTGTGCCAGTGGGGAAAAAAAAGAAAAGAACATTGCCAAAGTTATTATTGTGTATATATTTACATAAATAAGTGGGTGTGGTCTATAGTGGTCACATGACTAGCTATCGTGAGGGTTGGTAGACGTCCAGGGGGCCTTTCAACTCGTGCCGGAAGTGAAATTGAAGGAAGAACTGTTTGGTATCGGGGTTCCACTCCGTCCAAAACTTGTCCTCGTCTTTATCCACCTCCCTGCTGGGTATCTGTAGAAGAGACAAGTTCAAATTTGATTACATCATAATGATGTCATTGTCACCTTGAATCCGATGGTCTCATAAGGTTCTGCAGCAAACAGCAGGTACTGCCACTGTCTGTCCGGAGGCTCTATCCTCTGTTCGTAGGCTGACATGAACCTGTGCCGAGGTCTTATCCCCTCTGCTATTTCAGGGTAGTCAATCTGAGGGTTGGAATAATAATATGATTACCAAAGGGGTGGTATTGATGGTGAAAATGCTGTGAATTAAATTAGTCATATATCAGCCTAGGAAGGTCACATGAGGCAGGGACTAGCACCATTGGGATCAGCTCAATGAGATCTTTAAAATGGTATTTTTTCACTAAATTCAAAGCTGGGAATATGCAGCTACCAATGTGAGTTTTTTTGTGCTCTCAACTCACTTGAAAGAAGAGGCTGTGTTGCTCTGACTCCGGGTCTCGTTGCTTGGTAACTAAAGAGATGGACAAATTAAAATTGGTCAGATGTAAGCAAAACATTCATGTTTCGCTGACCTTTGTACCCTGGGCGACCAATCTTTACGAATCTCTTCACATCAACTCTCGGCTTCTCCTGTAGTCACATGATCACACACAATAAGTCACATGATCAGAATCACATGACTTGTCACATGATACTTACAGGAGCTGGCAATATTTGAGCATCTTTGGCTTCTTTAGCTGCTCTCTGTGCACTGAAACAGACAGAGAAAATATTTATTGGAATTCACTTAATTGAAATACGTTCACTATGCACACAATATTATGTACATACAGGTTAGATTGATGCTTCTTAGCTTGTGTGTGGGCCAGGTAGCTTCCCTGCAGTGAGTGAAAAGAACTGTATATCACTACGACACTGTTTATTGGGTGTCCCAGTTTGATTCCATGTTGGCATGTTCAAATTACACTGGAATATTGGGCAGACTGACCTCAGTATTGTGGAGTGTTAGACACAGCTTGCACTCATATGTGCCCAGATGATTTTTCATAAAATAGGGATCCTGAAGAGAGAGAGAGAGAGAGAGAGAGAGAGAGAGAGAGAGAGAGAGAGAGAGTGTGTGTGTGTGTGTGTGTGTGTGTGTGACGTGTTATTTCTAATTAATGCACGCTAACTTTTGCCAGGTCAATCGTTTCCAAAGCTAGTTTTCTGAGCCTTTCTTTTCTGTCTCTATTACTCTCTGACGCTCCGGCCACTCCACCGCCGCCAGTCTTTGAGCCAGCACGATTCTGAAAGTCCATATTCCAGCTTCTTCACAAACACAAGAGTCTTGTCAACCCTTTACCCAATTTCTATGGCCGGTCTATTGGCGGCGTGCGCATAAACGTTTACGCATGCGCCATGCTTGTAAATGACCTTTGACCTTTGTGTTGATGCAACTTATGAAAGAGTTGTGTTAGAAATGTTCTGTTCATCTGTTGTATAGTACAACTGGGCACTCTCTGACGTAGCTACGTGATAGATGCAAGACCGGAGGAGAATTTTCTGCTGTTTAACTGAGACCTGAGCTACTAGTGATGGCTGTAGGAAGTGTGTGTGGAAGATGGTGCCAGGGGCTGAGAAAGAAGCTTCCATCATCTCTTTCCAAGAGAATGGTCAAGATATACGTAGCCTGTTTCCTAGCAATGGTGAGTGCTAACATTTGATTGCAGGACAGTGACTTGTTCAGAGACAGCATAGTGTACTGAATTATAAAGAAAAGTTATTGACAAATCAAACACAAATATGTGACTTTATGATAAATCAACACACACACACACACACACACACACACACACACACTAACCAGTTGTCTTCAGCCTTCGCCATTACCATGCTGTTCCCCTTCCTGCCCTTCATGGTGGAGTTTCTCCTTCCTCAACTCCTGGACAATGAGGAGTCCCTAGGTAATGAGTACCAGCTCATTGCTCATTCACCAGTGGTCCAATGTTAGCTTTGATCAGTTAATAATATGTTAACATTTGATTGCAGGATATTATGTTGGGATTATAGCATCTTCCATGTTCTTGGGAAGGTTCTTTGGAAGGTAATGATAAATATTGTAAAGCCATGTTAGCACTACCATACTAATATTGAAAGCTAGAGCTTATGAGCATCAGAATCAGTGCTCATCAGCTCCAGTTTGAAGCAAATTGCCAATGTCACAATGTCACATGCCTGATGCAATGGGAGGGACTGGTTGTGGCTGCTATATACAAAGACTTGTAGATCACTATTGTGTGTGCATGTGGTATACTCCTGGTGTATTATATTGTGGACCATAATCATTGTGTTCTCTCCCAGCTATATGTGGGGGGTCATTGCTGATCACAGGGGGCGTAAACCAGTCATCATCGTCACCCTCATCCTCCTGGGTCTCTTCTCTGCCACCTTTGGACTCAGTGTTCACTTTGCAATGGCCGTCATCCTCAGATTCTGTGTCGGATTGACCAGTGGTACTGCTCACACTATCACACCCTCACACCCTCATACTCTCACACCCTCACATCCTCATACCCTCACACCCTCATACCCTCACACCCTCATATCCTCACACCCTCACACATTAGGTATGGTGGGGACAGTGAAGGCGGTGATATCTGAAGCGTCTGACGACACTAATCAAGCATTTGGCATCTCCTTAGTATCCTCTGCCATGGGGTTTGGGTTCATCATAGGCCCAGCTGTCTCTGGTGCTATCGCTGACCCCATTGGCCAGTACAACCTCACAATACACAGTGAGTTGCACACTGAACTTTTAGGAAAATTTAACTTAAAGTATAGTTTTTACAGCCTCATATACACTCAGGCCTTTTCCTTGTGGTTTAATTTTCCCCAAGTTTAGAATAAACTCCAGGTGGCAATGCCTGGGAACGAGGCCTGGAAACAAGACTAGAGACTTTTTGTAACATAGTATAAAATATGAACAAAATATCATGATTTAAGCTCCACCCATTCATTGAAGCTCCTCCCTCTGTTGTAGACGAAGTGGTCCATTACTTCCTGTCCACCTTCCCCTACTCCCTGCCTTGTATCTTCAACTTCATCCTCTGTGTGATAGCGGCTATTGCAGTCTTCTTCCTGCTACCAGAGACTCTCGGAGTGAAACAGTCAGTGAGATATCCCATTCCCAATCTCTGTTAATCCATTCCAGTATTCCATGATGTAATGGTTAATGACTTCAGGAATCGAAGGAGGAGTGAGATCCTTCAAAGTGAGGCTCTGGAAATGGTAGCTAAAAATGCCTCGTCAGCAATAAATGACGAGGCTAGTGAGACAAGTTCATTGGACAGTAATGATGAGACGAGATTACTGAAGCATGACCAAGAAGATGACATCACCACTAATAGCCTGTTCATCACCAACCTAGCAACTGATTTCAGAACAGATGATATTACTAAAGACCTTGAGGAAATGGGGGTGGAGTCAGAATCAAAAGGGGTGGAGCCTAGTATTGCTATTGACGACCAGACTGAAGTAGCCATTGAGTCAGAAGGTGACAATAGTTTGGAGAACTCCTTGTCCGAGAGTCACACTTCAGAGGATGAATCAGAGGTCAAAAGGTCACAGAGACAGAGGGTAGCTGATGCCATAATGTCTAGATTAAGAGATATTCGTCTTTTCCTCTGGTATGTCCGCCATTTTATCCCATAACAATCGTCACATAATTTATAACGGTGTCCACCATGTGTATGTGTGTAGTTCCCGTAAGTCGGGTCTGGCTGTCCTCATCTATTGTGTGTTCTCATTTGGAGTGATAGGCTTTGACGAGATCTACTCCCTGTGGTGCAAAACATCCCCTCATTTAGGTAATGGGGTGCCCCTACATAAATAGACAATAAATAATGTGTCTATGTGTACATGTAGGTGGACTTGGTCTCTCTCTCCACGAGATTGGCATCTCTCTCACGATAGCTGCTGCACTCTTTTTACCATTTTCCTTCTTTGCTTTTGCATTTGTAAGTCATTCCTAATGTTACCATGGCAACCACATGTGTAGTTACCATAGCAACCAATATTGTTTCCTGTTCTACAGTTGGAAAAGAAGCTTGGACTGATCAATACCTTCTACCTCAGTGTGAGCGTCAACATGGTGGCAGTGATACTGATGCCAAACCTGCACTACACTGCTACAAGCCAGCTGTAAGTAGTTGCCTCCTTTTAAAAGTCATTCCACACACACACATGCACACACACACACACATTTCTTATGGTGGTTAGGAAGTGGTTGATGTGGGTGCTGCTGACTCTCTTGAGGTTTCTGCTCGGTCTCTTCATGACTGTGTCGTTTGGAGCGGCCATTTTATTCATCAATAACTCTGTGACGTTTGACAAGCTGGGAGCTATCAATGGACTCGCTGTTTCACACACACACACACACACACACACACACACACACACACACACACACACACACACACACACACACACACAGATGTGTATCCCCAGTCTTTTCTGGCAGTATATTTTCTCTGAGTCTCTCAAAAGCCACCACTGAGTTTGGCTTCCCTGTCAACTACCATCTTGTGTTTGTCATCTTCTCCTCCGTGTTTCTCTCATCCATATTCATGGCCGCCTGCCTCCCCAAGTCAATCAGCAAGCAAATGATCATAGAAGACGTTGAAGAAGACGGAGAGACACAGGAAACCACTAGAACTTAATTCTTGTATCACTGGTTAGTGGTATTGCCCTATTTATAAGATGTACTGTGAGATACACATTGATATTCAGTGAAACTAACTGCACACAGTTCATTATTTATTCGTTAATAATTTTTTATTTATCGGTGATTTTTGAATAACACTCCTTATGATGATTGTATATCAACAGAAGCCTGTTGAAAGGGTGCTGCATATGTGTTTTCCCTAGCAACAGTTAAACCATTAAAGTGAGTGCTATGAAATGATCTGTACAGCTTCACCAGAGCTTCCTGACGCCTGCCATATCTGCTGCTGCACCTCGACAACTCTGACAACTGCCTCTCATTATCGCACCATCTTGGTTACCAGCGAGGCTGAGAGCATACAGAGCCTGGTATGTGGTAGCAGATGGTGCGGCTGGCTTGTGTTACACATCCCTCACACGGCAACAAGCACCACAGCTGCCTTCAAACGACACACACACACATCAGGCATGCATGCTACTGGAGCTAATTGAAAGTACAAGATACATGCATGCATACATCATGTGTGTTTGCCATAATATGTCCAATAATATCTATATGCCAATCTACAACCATTTATTGACAGAACTGGCACTAACTCTTCATAATAATTGATTTAGCAATGCATAAATATACTGTCATGTGATCATTTCCTAATTATTAACATCATCTTTGATCCTTCCTATAATGCAACATGTACTCTTGCATGAGCTAGTGCCGTCAGCATGATTTAATTTCCTCTGTATCTAGTTCACGACTCATTGAGTGATCAATAGATATGGCATCTCAGCAATCTCCCCTCTCCCTCCCTCTCTGTACGTGCCTATGTGTGTGTGTGTGCATGTGTGTGTCTCCCTATGGAGTGCTACATTCCCTGAAGTGAGTCCTCCATGACGTGGAATTCACAACCATCCTATATCGGAATACCCTAGCGACCAACGTACATGGAGTAAGGTTCCCATTTCACTAGTGCCATGTAGTGCATGCTGGGGAGGACCCCAATAAAATTGGTATTAATTACCCGAGCAATGCCAATGGGGTGGAACAGAATGCTGCACACATACGTACCATCACAGATCATAGACCCTTCCCAGTAATACAGTTACTGGAGATCCACATTGTTAGACACACACATGCACATTGACACATTCATGATTTGAGTGGTTTCTAATTAGCGGAAGTGACTATGAATAACGTTACGTTGCAAGAAATTTTGAAGTTGATAAAAAGTACTACCCACTCGTCACTTTCCACTGTGACTGCATGCGAGAAAAGAACACAATTTGAACACAAAGTTAGAACCACTCTCCATCAACTCCCAAAACGCTTCATGTCGGCTCTGGAAAGACACCGTCCCAGGCGCTCGAGCAGCCTGAAGAAGTCCAACAGCTTCAAGATAAAGCGAATGGGCAACATTGTCGTATGTGACTGCTGCGGGCAGGGTCACCAGCTGGGCAAAAACCACCTCTACGACTATCCTGATAACATAGACGATGAGCTGTTATGTGGTATCTGTCTTCAACCGCTCGTGGATCCCGTGGACACGCCATGTTGCCATACCTACTGTTTCATCTGCCTCAAAGGCCACCTAAGGATGCAGAAGACGTGCCCAGCAGACAGGCAGACCATCAGAGAGAGAGATATAAAGCCATCTAGTATTTTAGTCAGAAAGATTCTCGATAAACTGACCGTTGTGTGCCCCAACAATGCCTACTGCGACCAGACCATGACAAGAAGTTCGCTAGAAGTCCACCTCAAATATCACTGTCCCGGTTCCTACGTCACTTGCCCGAGGGAGGGCCGTGGCTGTTCCTACATGGGACCACGATGCCAGTTGGAGGAGCACCTCTGGAGCTGTAACCATGGAAATGATATTGATAGAAAAAGTGAGTATATAGATTTAAAATAATTTTTACAATGTACATAAAAAGGTGTCATGTAAGTTTACGAGATACGCACTGTATTGTGCCCACTAGCCTATAGACTACATTCTCTGTTTGTAGAGGTACAGGTGTACGAATATTGTAGCGATGTTTGATTAGAGTGGGCTGCGATGTTGCGGTCTTGTACCACTCAGGTCCTGCGGTGAGAGAGGCTGTGAGCTTATGGAGTGGCGGCTGCTGGCGGCCTTAATTGCACTCCTTGAAAGAGCATCGCCATGGTTACTGCATGGTCGTGAATGAAGTAATTCCATTTATCGTTTCAAAATGTCTCGTATTAGCATAGATTGGTATTTCCTGCACACACATACGTACATCAGAGAACACATGTGTGTGTGTGTGTGTGTGTGTGTGTGTGTCCTGAGAGAGACCAATGGTGAGAGGGAGTGCTAAAATTAGTAACAAGTGCTATAGTTAGCAGTGCCTCTCAGCTCTCCATATGGTGTGCGCCTATCTCTATAGAGAGAGTGTGTGTGCCAGTAAGGTGAGATGGATGCCTCCCTTTCCTTGGAATGGAATTCCCAGATCATCATATTCCCTATGAAAATTTTATTCCTCTTTTTT
Organism: Tethya wilhelma; assembly: GCA_964030475.1. Lineage (NCBI taxonomy): Eukaryota > Metazoa > Porifera > Demospongiae > Tethyida > Tethyidae > Tethya > Tethya wilhelma. The sequence goes on along the minus strand of CAXIPT010000009.1, from coordinate 1,563,775 downwards.
GGACTTCATTATTCTCATTTTCTCCCCATTGTGAACAGTGCTATCAGGTCACCAGTGCTAGCTACAGTATCAGGTCACCAGTGCTAGCTATCAGGTCACCAGTGCTAGCTATCAGGTCACCAGTGCTAGCTACAGTATCAGGTCACACTAGAATACTTCTAATGGTCTTTTGTGAAGCTGGAACAGTCCCAGTAGCTGACAGTGCATCCTGTGTGTGCTGCTCACTTCCCTGGGCAGTGAGTGTCTGGTGTCAGTTGAAAGGAGAAATGTTGTCCCTTTGACTTAGAGTGATAGTGTAGTCAGCTAATTGAGCTTAACTCTTTCACACACACACACACACACACACACACACACACACCTCATTTGCTGCTGTTCATTGCAGGGGTGTCCCTGCTGTGAGTGTGTGCATTCAATTTCTTTGTCTGTCAAACTGGCTAGCTTGCTTCAATATTTCTAAGCAGCTGTCAGTTGATAATAACCATTATTAATCCACCCATTGTTCTCCAGCTGCCAGTGCTAGAGCTCACCGTTGACCACTGGCTAGCTCTGCAATAACACAATTATTAGCATTCTTGAAATACCTGAGGCAATTTAATCTTAAAAATGTTGGATTGATAGCAGGTCTTGGACACAACATGGCATGCTGGGTGTTTGATTTCTGGCTCTGAGGATATTTATAATCCAACTGTTGATTTGTTTCATCTGATAGTGGAGATAAAGTGCTGTGATAGTGCTCTAGAGGGGGTGCATTAGCTAATCCACTTATGCCAAATGGCGGTGCTCAATTGTGCGTTTTAGCAGCTGTTGTTAATTCCCTTGGCCATAGTTATGGATTGCATGTGGATGTGTGTGTGTGGAGGGGGAGGCTCCTGGAAATTAATACGGTGATTAGTTAACAATTCCCGAAATGCTTATCATTTCTGCTCAATTGGATTACACGATACAATTAGCATTGCTTTTTGTTACCATTAAAACCGCAGACACCATTCTGACCACCCCCTTCTCGAGAGGAGTGTCTCCTTCCAGCATATGGCCACATCTGATCCACACACACACATCCAGCCCAGCCTAGCCTAGCCTATATAGCCTAGTCCTGTATGTTCCACTGGCGGTTGTTGTTCAGTAGAGCTAGGCCTTGTTGACCACATGAAAGAGACCTGGGTGTTGGTAAAGCCAGCGTTGGTTTGCTAATAACAGGCATTAATTAGGAGTGCTGTTTTCAAAACGTACCTTCAATGTTTCACATCACACTGGTGCTGTATACGGCAGTCATAACTAGATCGGCAGGTCTTTGTGTAAAGCCATTCATGGTGTACACACACACACACCATAGAGGAGCAGCGTAGCTAGGTGGGGTGTTGGCATATTGGAAACTTTTCAGTCATCTGTGATTAGTGAACTGTGACTCGTACCAGTCGACCTATTGCACCCGGTCTTCCTCTTAGAACTGCCCGCGGGGTGACTCCTAATTAGAGACCACTTATATGGGTTTTGTCATTCCGTAAAGCCCACCCACTCACACACACTCTCTCAAAGTGACAGTTCAGAGGAAGTCCTGCAGATGTGTCAGCATCAAACAGGGAAACTTGATATCATAGCTGATGGGTTCCTCTGTTGTTACACTGTATTAGCTGTGTGTGTGTTGGTAATGAACTATTTATGGATGTTGATATTGGAAGATAAGGGACTCCATTGAAGAGAGAGGGATGGTGTTAATGTTGGCTGAATGGCCACCAGATGGAGTGGTAATGGCTTGGAATTGGATGAGATTTAATGTTGGTATGACATTCTATTAACGCACACTCTCTCTCTCTCACACACAGCTGGTATGAAGAGGCCCATTGTTGAAGGAAGAGAGACAATCATTGAGATACCCAAGGGCAACAGTGACCTTGGTCTCAGCATCTCTTGGGCTGAAAATGAGGTACAGTTGTTAGCACTAGAGTGTGTAAATTACTTCATGGTCACAGGCATAGGTTTATTGCTGAGGACTGATCAAACAATATTTTCTGTTCTAAATCAGCAATGGTTGGTCGTTAGAAGCTGGGACTTGCACCATTGCAATCAGCATGAAGAGGTCTTTCAAATGATGTGATTTATTTTGATAATTGGAAAATGGTCATTTTTGTGAAAAATCGCACTCAACCAAAGGCTATAATCCATGGTTTTGATGATTTTGGTCAAAAATTAAATCTGGCAGCAAACCATATCATTTAAAAGATCTCTTTGAGCTGATCACAATGGTACCAATTCCAGCTTCATACGACCTTCCTAGGCTGAGATACAGCCCAGAATGTACCAATGCTCCCATATACACTAATGCAAGGAATATTGAATTAGCTCCTAGCCCATTGTGCACACTAATTGCAGCTGGGAGAGAATCTCAAGAGATAAGCTATGTCCCTTTAGAGTGGTTAGATTTCTGGGGCTGTCCCTGTAATTAGCTGGGTTAATTGAATCACAGTAATTATCCTGGCTAATGCAAGGTGTTGTCCAGGTGTGTGTACACTGGGACCCACCAGCCTAGCACCAACAGAGGACGCTAATGAGAGAGAGAGAGCCAGGAGCTGAGAGAGATAGCAGCAGAGGGAAATGGATCTTTAGCTGCAGTGTTTGCTGAACGTGTGTACATATGTAGCTACTGCCATATTCCAAGCACCAGCTCTGGCACTTCAGATAATCATGAGTTGTGTGTGTTGCCAAAATAGCACACGTACACACACACACTTGCAAGCGTTCATTGATCAACAACTAGCTCACCTTATTCCCATATCTTCCCCAGCCAGTGTAGTCAGCTAGTGGCTTTGATGAGATGTGGCCAAACAACAAGCATTGAGTCTCAGCCATATTTAGTCTCCTCCACTGATATGTCACAGCTCTGTTGAATGGAGTGTAAACACACACACACACACACACACATGCTATAGGGTGGATTCATTGTTGAAGATATCTTCATAGAAGGTAATGCCTACAGAGATGGTAGACTGAACATTGGAGATCGTATCCTAGCAATAGACGACGAGGATTTCACCTCAAAGACCCTCGCCCAGGCCTCCCTCGCTCTGTGCGCCCCGCTACCTCTCATGAGACTCACTGTCGTCAGAGAGAGTTTGGAGGATGGTAAGAGAATGAGCTGTCTGTGTGTGTGTGTGTGTGTGTGTGTGTGTGTGTGTGTGTGTGTTGGCACTTTATATGAGTCATTTCAATTTTGTATCTTGTGAATGTTAAACTAGTGTAGGATTTATACTGCTCCCAACTACAGAGTAGTTAAAACATTGCAAATATTGTTTCATCTCTCTCTCTCTCTCTCTCTCTCTCTCTCTCTCTCTCTCTCTCTCTCTCTCT
>CAXIPT010000009.1:1541814-1555279 GCA_964030475.1 Tethya wilhelma | reverse complement strand
AAGGCATTTCAATCACCAAACCAACCGTCAGTTTGTATATTTCTATACAACACACCATGTAAACTCCCCCTACCTGTCTGCCACCTCCTGGTGATGATACTTTGACCTCTTGACCCCTTCCATTATCGTCAGGTGCACTAAGTGGGCGTGGCCCTCCATCACTGATGGTGGGCGGGGCCACTCTCCTTTGTATCGACGACTCAAACTCCTCGATGCTAGCTCGCGTTTGAGCAGCAATCAACCTCGTCCTGACCCTTGACCTCTTGCTGTGTGTCTTATCAGGAGTAGTGGTGGCCGGAGGGGATGGTTTGGTGGGAGGGAGAGAGATGGGCTTCAGCTTGGCGTACAGCTGAGCCTGTCTTTCACGGACTTGCTTGGACTTTTCCAGCGACTGGTGGCAGAGATCTTTACGCTGACGTTGGAGTCTATCAGNTAGTGGAGAACCCAAGAACCTAAAACTATTGGAGAACCCAAGAACCTTTTCTCATTAAAACTATTGGAGAACCCAAGAACCTTTTCCCATCAAAACTATTGGAGAACCAAACTGAGAACCTTTCCCACTGTAAAAATTTAGGATGCACAGTTTGAATACTTGATGCCTTCGTTAGGAAATTTGTTCTCTCTATATATCTAGCATCAGAAGTGCTTTTGACAGTTTCTATCTTTTAAAATGCAAAAGTTGTGGCTAATGAGTTTCAAAAATCAACATTGAATATGCTTCTACAAGCTTTATCTAAGGAGATATAGTGGATTTTGGCTACAATAAAATTTAGAACTCAAAATTTGCCAAGTAGAGAAGTTACACTGTCTAGAAGTCAGTGGTAGCAGAAACTTACCTTGGTTCTGCAGGGGCAGACACTAAGACTTCCTTTCTACTGTGTGTACAAAGTCAGGGGGTGGCGACTCCCATATGTACTGTACTTGGAGCCGCGACCGCAGTCAAGATCTTGACCATCCAAAATTTCCATTTTGACCGTTGACCGAGACTAAAATTTGATTTTGACCGTTGACTGAGCAGCGAAATTCGCGCTTGACTGACGACCTTTACCAACTTTGATCGTGCATTTTGACCGTTGACCAGCACTAAAATTTCATTTTGACCGTTGACCAGCACTAAAATCTCATTTTGACCATTGACCATCATCTTGACCGCGGTCGCGGCTCCAAGTACAGTACATATGGGAGTCGCCACCCCCTGAAAGTGTTCTAGAACACAACAAAACATTAGCTATGCACAAGGCAGTGGCCTGCTGACATCTGAGCCAGCCACAATTTGTTTGTGGCTCTTTTCTTAGAAAAACTCAGTGTCTGACCCTGGAGTGAAGAGTGAACAATTAGATAATAGCCCATATGTTGTTCTAAGTTTTGCCAGTTCTTCAAATTTTGAGTTCTAAAATACACTACCATATCGCGTATCTAAAATAACTGGCCTGTACTGATAATCATATTCATGACCGGGCTATAATCATATTCATGACGCAAATTGCCACTGTACGTACGTACATTGTAACCTTAAGCTCCACCCACAAATAGTAGCACTTCCGTCTTTTACGGATAGCCCGCGCGATCTATGCGCAAATGGGCTGATAATGTATTCATGAAGGAGGAGCCTGCGTATGAGGCAAAGGCTTTTTAGCTTCTCTAGCTAAAAGAATAAACTTGGATAGCTGATTTCTTGGTAGCTAAGCCATTATTCTATAGTTAGAAGCCTGGAGAAGCTGTTTTCACAATATTACATTTTACGGTGCGGTATTAATTACATTCCATTTAGCGCGTATGATTACGTCACTTATTTAAATCAATTAACTGCATTCCATTTAGCGTCACGTCTTCCGTCTTCAATGAATCTCATTAACCGAAACCCAACTAACATTTTCTGTCCGCGAACCAGCACTATAAATAGGGACTCGCAACTATATATAGTAAGTGTGTTAGTGAAGCGGGGCTATGGCAGGAGTCAAATACTGCCTAAGGTTCATCACATACATGGTCCGGGGGCCGTGGTGAGTCTCCCCTGAAATATATGCCTCGCTTACTGCATACTTACATACATTCAGCTCATCAGTTGAGCACATAGTTAAGCCCCCACCTACTCGCAGAACCTATGTCAGTCATAGTCTAGTCCTAGACCCCGCCTTTTCCGCCCAGCGAAAAATGGGGGTCTAGAAAAACTTGCACACTTTCAGTGAAAATTTGGAATGTAATTATTCGTAACTTCGTCATGATTCACGTGCAGCCTGACCTCAAAAATTTATTACCGATCTTGCAGCATTTTCGCGAGCAAGTTTCACCACAGTTTTTTGTGTCCAAGCAGGAGACTTTATAGTGAACATTATACCTTGAGGAAAGAGTAGCCAGTAAGTAATCTTCGCCAAATAGATCGAGTGCTTTAAATCAAAATGTCACGCTAACCCTACCTACTGAATTTCCGTAGCTCATGCCTTAGTAACAACGAAATTCTTATCTGTTCCATTCAGAGAGGAAAGCGCTAGCTTCAGCGATGTCAATGGCACGTTGTTCTAGTTTCAACAGGTTTCAAAACTTTTATACACACACTGCAGACTATTCAGTTTACAAGAAACAGTTTTTCGCGACTTCCACAATCTACGTTCTGTCATGTGACATTATAGTCACATGACTTCATGTAAGCAATCTGATTGGCTCTGCCTGATTTTGAGCAGAGAACACAAAATGTGTGCCAGTTTTTCTAGACCCCCATTTTTCGCTGGGCGGAAAAGGCGGGGTCTAGGACTAGACTATGTCAGTCATAGCGCCTTTGTGACTGGCATGTAGTGTACGGGGTAGGTGGGGATAAAGGATGAATGGTACGTGTAAGCCCTTGATCGTGCAGCGCTAGCACAGTCATAATGACAAGGTCAAGGCCCGTACTTGGAATCCCCGCTTAACTTTTTTTTTTCCCCTTTCTATACTGTTGTATATGACCAGTATATGTAGTCATATCTCAGTCTAGGAAGGTCGTATTGAGCTGGGGTTGGTACCATTGCGATCAGCTTGAAGTGATCTAAGTTTATATACACATTACTAAGCTTTTTAGTGACTGCAACTATTTCTATACCACAGCAAAATTAGATGTTAGGCTTCTTGATTCTAATGCTTCAAGAGAAGTTCAGTTTACAGTTCCCATACTCTAGCTTCTGGTGTTATATATAGATGTGATGTGCCTTGTGCATAGAGTCTGTATACTATTATGATAGCCACAAAGCAGCTACTTGTAATTTTAAATGGAAGCGAAAAGAAATCATAATAAGAGTAATCGGATGCCAAAAGTAATCATAATAAGTACAGTAAGTAAGTAATACCCAAGTACAAACCAGTTTATGATGCCTCGCACTAATGTGCTCGGCAATAACACTACCAGGCCAATGCACACATCATTGGGTGGCAGCTTCCATGTAGATTGATCCTCATGTCTTACTACTTTTTCACTGGTTTATTACTGTAATTTTTACTTTCTGTAGGTTTCTGCAACAAAATCTCATCTATAAGATTGAGAATTTGGACCACCTCCAGTTCCTGGACACCCTCAATCTCTCTAACAATATGCTCACACGGTTGGAAAACCTTCGTAAGTCTTTATTGGGTAAAGGGTCGTCAAAACAACAAGCTCCTCATTATGGTCCCTCACCCCAGGTTGCCTGCCAGTGCTCAACACACTACAGTGTGCCCACAACAGACTGAAGAGAGCCGAGGACATTGAGGAACTGGTGCACTGCAACAACCTCAGGTACCAGATTGTGTGTGTGTGTGGCTACTGGAGGCTAGTACTGTATAGTGGGTAAAGTTGGAGGGCTTAAATTTTGGCAAATTCATATTAAGATTTGGTGATTTAATTGCTCGTACATCGTTTATATGCATGTGCATGTGGTTGGCGATTTTTAATTTGGTGATATGCAGAATACTTCACCAATGGACCGAATTCATAATTATTATTCTAAATAACGCACACCATCGCGCGCTATGGTGGGAAACAGTTTCTGGGTCAGGAAGAAGCAGCAGTATTTTTCTGTGATTTTAGCCTCCTTGTAGGCAAGATTTCTGGATAGCTACACTACAGCAGTGAGTTTCTACCAGACATACACTAAGATATACCAGTAAACAAGTGGGTAAGCACAAAAATTGAGCTCAACTCTGGCTGTTGGTGTGATTTCAAAGTCCTTTCCACTGGCTACTTACATGAAGTCAACTTTGCACACTCTTGGGTGCCTCTTGGGCACACTCCACCATCTAGGCTTCACCTTTTACATGCTACACTTTCTACCAAGACTGGAAATAATATACCCTGGGTAATGTGGGTGAAGATGNCTAGACGGAGGCCAGTGGTCATCGTACCTGGCAATTAGGAGGAAATGAGGCAGGGGCCACCCTCTGGGGCGTGTCCTCACACACTCCTGCATGTGTGTGTTGGGAAAATGACATATGAGGTCGTACAGTAAATATAGAACAGACGGGACATCCATATTTGGAAAATAAACAACTAAAAGTTGCTGAAAATAAAATATTTTTTGTGTGTGTAGACTAACACGGGGAAATGACTGATGGTAGAAAAAAATTCCAATATTCTATTATTCTATTCGGAATTTAAAAGCACCCCAAATGTTAGGAAATCGAACTGAAATTGACCTTTTGCAAAGTGTTTTCAAAATACATTTTGAGAAGAAAACTGAAATATCAAAAGATACACTATCTTTGGTTTTAATGTTGGCAGGAAATGAGACTTTATTTTGACATCAGAGATTATACAAACACTATCAGATATAGACACACACATAGACAGATCCAATTATGAACAGACACATGGACACACAGACAGACAGACAGACAGACAGACAGACACACACACAACACACACACACAGAGAGAGAGAGAGAGAGAGAGAGACAGAGAGAGAGAGAGAGAGAGAGAGGAGAGAGAGAGAGAGAGAGAGAGATGATGCACAGAGCAGAGACACTTACAAATCCATAGTGCCCTCGTTGCCCACAGTTGTAACAGAAGACCTTGTCAAGCTTTCTCTGTTTCTCAGGTGATATTTTGAACAAAGACTCACTAGAATACTGAGCGTGTGTGCGAGAGAGGTTTTTAAAGTCATGTGATTGTCATGTGACACCCAGGACTCACCGTAGTATTGTGGAATTGTCTCCATTGGTCTGGACAAATCTGAAATACAAGCCAGCCATTTTAATCTTAACTCTTTACGAGCTCACAGTCAAGACTTACTGAAGCATGGTGACCAGCCATAAAGCACCGTGAGCACCGCGTACTGGTGTTAGCCCATGGGCTACTGCAGGAGCGTCCCTTGTGTCTGCTCTGGTAGCAATAGGGACAGAGGTCCCACGGACACTTGGAGCTGATGTGATTCAACCCGGCACAGAGATAGCACACCTGGTGGCGCTGTGAGGGGTGTGAGGGATGTGATAGTGTGAGGGGTGTGATAATGTGAGGGGTGTGACAATGTGACAGTGTGAGGGTGTGATAGTGTGAGGGTGTGTGCTTACCTTTGGCCATGGACAGTTCCTCACAAAATGCCCTCTCTGTTTGCAGTTGATACACTTCTGTCCGTTGAGCCGTCCCCTGCTGCGACTGCCACCATAGGCCAGGTCATACTCCTCTCTTCCCTGTAGAGTCAATTCACCATTCATCGTTGTAACATTACACAATCACTGCTCTAACAATGGTGCCATTGTCAGCACTAAAATTGAGTTCTTAAAACTTGTTCATTATCGACACACACACACACACACACACACACACACAGCGAGCCATATCTATGATCAGATAGGCTTCAGTGGACTGAAAGGGCTCAAGCCATTAAACCACTAGTTCCCATCTCAAGTGAGAATCAAGGTCACCTGATGCGCTACTTTAAAGTCATCAACACACAAACAAACTTGTCAACAAAAACGTGCTTGTACGTAACTCTGACGTAAAGGAGCTGGATATTGTGAGGATTAAACTAATATTTTAAAGATTCGTTAATTGGGTATTTCTTTCAAGTAGCCCACAGGGGGGGATATGCTGTAGCCATGTTGTGCTGAGTTCAGGCACTGAAATATGCCAATCAAGAACTGATGTTTACAAAGACCAGTGGCATGATTTTAGAACACATCCTAAAAATACATGTTCAAACAGTGATGCAATCGGGGAACCCCCTATCAGTGATTGCGCAGGAGGTATTAGTAACATAATATACAAAAACAACAACACACAGGAAAAACAGACAAGTTAATTAACCATTAATGGCCCATGAAGCCAGCTATGTGAGTGTGTCTGGCAATGGAGGCCCTAGGCAGACAAAGGAGATGACATGAAACTAACAGAAATCAGCAGAGATGGGGGGCCTGTCCAAATATCCCAGGAATGATATCGGACAGTCCCTCCAAGAGATGGGGACAGCGCCCAGGATGTCAACAATACAGTGGAGATATATACCAACATTACTCATTGCGTTCTTTGTCACCTTCAGTGACCTGAAACCACTGAGAGAGCCTCAGGAAGTGGGGAGCAGCTAAGACCACAGACAGAGAGAGAGAGAAGGCCTAGAGTTTAGAAGTACAAAGGTGAGGCACTCACCAAGGGGGGTAGAGACAGAGCCGGACATTGAAACGACTCTAAAATTTGTTTCATGAGGGTTTTCCCCTCCACGAGTGGGAGGTAATTGTATTCATAATCGTAGCAGGTGGAGTGCTGCCAATAGCCACAGAAAGTCAACGTTGATTATTTTCAGAATAAATTTTGGAAGTTTTAAGTAGAAATTATGTAAACAAAATCTCATTCAGGGTACAAGGGTCAATGCAAATTAACTTCATACCATTTTATCTTTGAGTGAAATCTTCCAGTCTTCATCTGTGTGTGTGTGTGTGTGTGTGTGTGTGTGTGTGTGTGNAGATCCACTATCATTGTCGGACACGAGTCCACTCTCATCTGAAACAGAAGGAGCACATTATATCACAACCACTGACGACAGACCATCAACCTCAACTTAGAACTAACCACTTGAACTAATCAGAATGATGTCATCTTGACCTTGCGACCTTTGACCTGAATCGTCATTACCTAAAATGTGTGTGTAGATTAAAATGACCTTTTGTGAAGCCATACACAATGAGGCCACGCCCACATGCAAACAGAACCCAGTGAGTTGACATAGAACTCAAGAGGCAGGGGGGTATTCCCCTCAACACATGACCAGCTTCATTCAAAGTGTAGAGTTGGCAGTTCTAGCATGAGCAGCAGTCCCTTCTGGCAGTCCCTGCACATGGAGCTGACTGGACTAAGATAAACACTAACCTTGGAAAATGAGGGAATTCCCCATAATTAAGTGTTAATTTACATTCCACAGCAGTCTGTGGTGTAGCCAGTGACCAGCAGAGCAGGTTTGGCATGGCTGGCTAGTTGGAGAGACAATATATATCCCATTGACACAACAGACATCCCCCTCTGTTATATCAACACTGCTACATAGGGTATACATTGCACCACTGATATGGAGCAGACTAAAGCATAATACAAGGGCATGGCCACACCCACCAGCAGCCACACTCCCTTCACTCCCTCACCTTCCAACGGACGTTTTCTTCGTTTCTTTCTTTTGGAGGATGAAACAGACTTGCTCTTATCCACCAGAAGTGAGACTTCGAAATCAGCAGTCATTATGTCAGGGGCAGAGACTTTATTTCCTGGTGGATTACAAGAAGACTATGAAACTCAGACATTTTATGGATGTAGACCAATTAACCTCATGGGAAGCACGCATGTACATGTATGGCAGTACGAGCTGGGCATACCAAACACAACAACAAAAACTTCCACTACAGTTCCATTTACAAACAACTTCCAACACTGAAACATTAGGAAAGACATGTAGAGACCTTTCCCTGCAAGGAACACACACACACACACACGTACACTCACACGTACCAGAATTAGCTGCGGTGCCACTGTCTGGCTGGAAATACATCTGAGCATATATCGCATCCACTACATCTGGGTTGATACCTTCTTCCTCGGGTGCTAATGCTTCTTCAGAACTTTGTGTGTGTGAAGGTGTCCATGTGTGCATATATTCTAAATAAGGCGCACCAAGATACAATTCCCGTCTCTATTGAAACGTGTAGTTCCATAAGTTATTCCAAAACTTACTTGTCAGAATGTCGAAACACAAAGTCGTCTTGGAACAGCAAAGACTGTTTCCTTGGATCATTCTTCCCTTCCATTCTCTACCCGATCGAAAGAACGCTTGCTGGGTATTTTCCCGCGAATTATGTAAATTCCGCGCATCCCGGATTAATTAGTGCAATGTACACATGTGACATTGTACAAAAGTCCTTAATAATTGCTATTAATCATTCGTGGAATGCTGAAATTAAATCATATCAGATCCCCATCACATTACAAGCCATTTAACAACAAAATAAACTTCCAAACATAATATTGCAAGCTAGGGACAACTTATAGATAAACAAAATGAGACAGTTAGACTTCACACAATTAATGGATGCATGGCTATATAAGTGAGCTAGCAGTAGAGCCATCCAATCAATTACAAAGTATCATCTGCAAGCAATCACAACAGATTTATATTTATTTATCCATTTCAACGATGAATACGGTGCTAGCCATCAACAGAGTGTGCCTTCTTCTTGTGGCACTGCTACTGGGGAACATTAATTCAACAGCAGTACATTGTGCACCAGTCAATACTGCATGTACCCAGGAGGCCAATTTGAGGGGAAATGCTGTGGAGCAACTGAAACAAGTGAGAGAGTCTCTCAGCAACATAGTTAGCAACCTCTCTGGTCAGTGCAAGCAAAGAGACACTGCATATTTGGAGGAGAAGTTCAACAACGAAACTAAAAGAAATGGTGAGAACGTCCCCACATGTTTCATTTTCATAAAGGGCGATGAATACCTGCTGAACACCAACAGTGGTTGTGTCGTTCGGGCACTGCTGTGTGGCCAGTGTGACTTTGATAGGAAGATAGTCGATCTGGGTGTGGACTACTGGCCAAGGTATGTCCTCACCTCCCAGTGCAGGGGCCATTGCATGAATATACCAATGTCGATGGCAAATCCTTCCTTCAAAGTGCTCAAGAGATCAGCCACCTGTGACAAAGGATATGAAATGTGGGTAGAGACTGAAGTTCCTGAAGAAATTGAACTTTCTGTTGGCTGCAGATGTCCATAATGGACTATTATCTTAATAACTGTTATAGCTACAGTATAACTAGCACAGTCATATAGTGATATTAGAAATATCAACCATTACCACAGGTATAATATTATATCATAGCTGTAAAGTTTGTAAAATGTTCATTTTTATCCAAATATACATGATCTATCCTTCTGTATTACCATATTACCGACCAGTTCATCTAGCTATATCATTGAGTCATATTATTATCATCATTATCACATGCAATATATTTCTATAATAGGTACTTTCAAAAAATTATCAGTATATAGCTATGCCACGTAATGAATGGTATAACTTTACAATCTTTCCATTAAATGTTCTTTAGTTTATGATCATGATCTCAGTTTTACGAGTCCAAATAGCTTGTAGGTAACTGAGCAATAATTATTTTCAAACTTTAATCACTATAGCATCGCATAATAAACACAATAATTATATGCAGCTCTTGTAGACATGGAAGCAAGTGTTTTACTATGCACAGACTATGGCTGTTATTCACTTTTCTGCGCATGCGCAAATTGTGCTTGCCGTGGCCTGCTCGATCCCCCGCCCCGCGGACATCCAAGCATATATTTCCTTCCGGTGGAATTTCTAAGATTCCTAAGTTGTAAATGTACAAGCTTTTTCTGGCTCGTGAGAGGTCATTTCACTTTCAGCTACTAGGCATGGAATTAAACAAGCTAGGTACAAGAGGATGGCGGGTGCGGGGAAGAGCGAGTGGAAGCACCTAAAGAATTGCACAACTCGGTGGTAGCTGGAATAAAGATTGATATAAAAGGGAGGCTGATCATGGAGAAGGTCATTATTGGAAAGACATCTTCTGTAAAGACACTAACAGTTCAAATATCAACGAAATGGCCACCGTGGTTTATAAGGTATCACTGTATGCAGCTCTGGCTCTGCTGACAACTCTCTTCGTCCAAAGCAGCGGCCTTCCCCTTCAACCAACAACCGCAACACAAATAGATACTGAGAGTAATTACATTAATGACGAGGAGCATAGTCGGGTGGAGAGACAAGCAAGTGCAAGTGGGAGTGGAGTCAACACGGGCAGTTCACAGTGCAGGACATCTCTGCTGGATGCAATCACCGATCTGAACTTTGAAAGCAGTGAGCTACCATTTTTTGATCTCAAGCACTTGCAAGTGGCACTGAACAACTTCCATGGAAGCGCCAACAGAAGTGTAGCACTCAGTACATCTGTACGTGATAATGTCAGGACCACATGTGAGGCAGCAGTAGGACGACTGAATACTGAACAAGACTCAAACCCTTGCAAACCGATCTACACATGCAGATATTTTCCAAGCAATACGAACGATTCAGCACGTGATGTTAGATTTCCTATGTATCTTATTGACATTGAGAGGTGTGCGTCAAATGATTTACCTAATAACTACTCCTGCCGACGATTTGGTGCTCGAACTGTCCACATGCTGTCAGGCTCTGAGTGCAGCAGCAATAGTGACTTGTTTAACTGGCAGAAAACAACAGCGAGTGTGACAGTAGGATGCAGACTGGATCAATAAGTATGAACTGAGCAAATCAATCTCTTACACCTTACACAGGTTTTTTATGATCATTTTCACTTATTATTCTTTTTATGTGGTTATAATTCTGAGATATATATACCTCCATTTATACATCATTATTAACAGTGTGATTAAATCTTTATCATCAATGGCATTATATATACATACATCATTATTTATTTTCAAAACAACTTGTGTAATTATAACAATATTTATTATTATTGACACGACCATTGTGAAATGTATGTAAAATTTTACTTGAATCTGAAGTTGAATACATAACAGTTACTGATACACAGTATATGGATTAGTTTATTGTGTTGTTGGGTATATACTCGCTACTATAGGGTGTACAATATTACATACTTTGACAGCTGCAGTCACTGACATGATAGCAGTCACCATGGTATGCTATCTAAAAATCTTACAACAACAGTGTAACAGTTATTAATAGCTCATAACATGAACTAACTTCAGTAACCTGTCAGCTAGATCTGAGCAAATACAGATAGGAATCTATATACTGTTGATATAAGAATTATTGCATACAACACATAACTTCTGTTTGCAGTCTGAGGATCTTTTGCATCTGCTGTGAAACTAACTTTAGCAAAGATGTGGAAAGGTTTGCGCATGCGCAGAGTATACGTTACATCATCATAAATTATTTCCTTCCGGTGCATGTAGAATGGCATTCATTTCCTAGTAGAAGTTTTTTCACCTGTCGAAAAGCCTTTTCACTTTCATCTAAAATTATAATAATAGCTTAAAGCAAGATTCCGACACGTTGATGATGAACGGGGAAGAACTAGCGAAACACCCAACTGGTTGCACAACTCTAACCACGAGAATAAAAGCAGCCTCACTTTGCAATGGAGGTCACAGTACAGCCGAAGAAGTCTCTCGAGAAGACAGTTCAAGAATCAACAAAATATCGACAAAATGTTTCACATGGTATCACTGCTATACGCAGCACTATTGGCTGCTCTCTTACTCCGAAGCGATGGCCTTCCCGTCCAACCGACCGCCGCTACACCACAATTACAAATGGATTCATTAACGGATGCTAATTACATTACCGGTGTTCATGAACGTGTGCAGAGACAAGCCAATGATGACAGCGGTAGCGGAGCAAACGCTGAGGCAGTGGCCACTTGTAGGAATTCTATACTAGACACAATATTGGATCCAGCCATCATCACTATCAGAACACTGGAAACCATGCAGTACCCATTCTTTCACTTCTGGGAACTATTTGCCGCAAAAACTGTGACAGAATTTGCGGAGTCCAGAACAGATTTGTTATCCCACTATGTACAGACTAAAATAAAAAATTTCTGCAACGACAAAGTAGCAGAGCTCAATGCAGAGCAGCGTGACAATCCTTGCCACCCAAGATACAGGTGCAGGTTCTTCCTGGATGAAGACGACATCAGATTCCCTTTTTTCCTCATCGACCATGACGAGTGTGATAGAGGCTCACTACCTAATGGCTATAGCTGCGAGAGGTTTGGAAGTAGAAGCATCAGCATGCTCCAAGGTTCTCAGTGCTCCAACAACAGTAACAAGTTTGACTGGCACTTAAGAGCCCGACCAGAGCATGTCAGCGTTGGATGCAGAGTGGCTAGATCGTAATAAAGCAAACCGAACTGTAAAACAATCATGCACCAATCTTTTCAGGAAAACACAGGCAGACATGTAATATGTTAGGATCACTCATAGGGCCAATCACTTATACCACATCTATTATCTCCATCATACATCAAGCTTATTAGTGAAATATATATTTATTTTTATCAAAGATATTATTTATTTATTTATTTATTTGAGGAAACTAGTTGTTTATGATCACCATATTTATACACACTATATGAAATATAGTATAACCATTGGAAATGTTTACATTGAAAATATTTATACAATGACATTATTAAATCTAAAGATGGTGAAAACAAATCTTGCAATACTGAATATTACTTATGCAATAGACACACACACACACACACACACACATATACACACACTGTAAACCAAACAACACAGAGCCCCCCCACACAGACACTAAAACACTTTCCCTACAATGTCCCTTTTGTGCATACGAATAAAACAAACACTCTAAAATTGCAGAGTCAGGATTCACATTGAGATTAGACTTATCTTAAAAGTTTCTCCTCACATTGCTGTGGGATGATGTAAGAGCTTCAAACAGCTGGGGGGCAACCAATGTCCCCTGCTGTAGATCGTCCACCAATTGATAAAGTCCCCTCCAGTTTACCGGGTATTGCCGGGAATTGGGCAACCTGCTGCCATTCATGAGCCACTTGGAGATGGTGTCCCTTATGGAGGAGAGCTGGTCCCCCACAGTGTTGCGTCTGATGATCCCGATCTCAGCGTGGGAGAGGCCCAGCAGGGAGGCCACCTCCTCCCAGTCTGCAGCTAGCTCACGGAAGATCCTCAGTTCTGACTTTTCTCCTTTTTTGTTCCTCCATTTTATGAGTTGGAGAAATGCAAACGTTGGTTTTGTATCTACAGAGAGTGAGTGTGGAGAATAGGTCATGTGATAGTCACATGATCTAGATTGGTTTCACGTACTCCAGATTGGATCATTGGGAATTTTAGTCGGTGAAGATATTGAGCTAGGATCAGTCTTGGGCACCTGACAGAGGGTGTGTGTGTGTGTTATTAATGCTTGTACAATGATATTTTATGTTCTAAAAACTAA
>CAXIPT010000009.1:1501104-1541793 GCA_964030475.1 Tethya wilhelma | reverse complement strand
ACACACACACACACACACACACACACACACACACACACACACACACACACACACACACACACACACACATATACACACACAAGCCTAGGTCAAGACACTGACAATTCAGACAGCTGCATGAGTATATGATTACAGTGATTGATAAGGGGCTTACTCTTGTATTGAGGATATCTTCTAGGAGTATTTCAGCTGCCGTGGAAACGCCCAGTCTTCCAATGTGCTCTGGTTTCATCTTAGAGAACACTAGTCCACTGATCTTCCTTGCTGAAACACACACACACACACACACACACGGTAGTAACCTCAGCAATGGCTACCCTTTACCATGCTCTCTCTCACCTAGTAATGTTTTGCTGTCCTCTTCATCGAGGCCCAGGCTACGCAGCCATTGTGCCAGCTCAGCAGCTGACATCTTATCACTGAATGGAATCTCGTGGCCAAAAGAAGGTGCTTCATCTAACAAATCAACAAACAGCCACCACATGATAACCACATGACAGTGTTTGTGATCACCACATGATAACCACATGCAATTGGACATCATAATTCGACCAATGGTCTTCTAGGGACTCTGACCTTTGACACTCTCTGCAAACTCCAGGACGCGAGCTGCCAACACGGCCTCGTCCAGGACAGGCCCACCGAGGGCCTCTGCCACCGCCTGGTAGGTCGTGGCACGCCCAAACGTCCTCACCCAATAGTACAACAGCATACGCAGGCACTGCATGCTGTAGCCTTCGACTTGTGGTGTGTCTTTTTGGATCTCATAGATCTTTGACTGAGGCACTGAGAGTTGGCCTGCAAAGATGTCCCACTTGTAGGCTATGGAGCTGATGATGGCCAGCAACTGGTCCACCTTGTCATCAGTTATCAACACCCCTCCTGCGGCAAAGGGTTGGTTAATACACTATCAATACATACAGTTGGACATGTAAGTAAGACTGGATCACACACACACGTATACCTACCTTGGCTTTCATCCATTTCTAGTTTTCTAAAATTTGAATAACTCTAACTATTGCACATCATTGCCGTTGACGACCTTTTACCAACTTGGTTTGTTTACTGCATGCACAAGATTCTCCATGTTCTAAGTTTGTCATTTTCAACAGATTATTGAACAAAATTAATGCTCAAGACACCAAATGCAGCGAAAACAATAAAAATGACAGTAAACTATGGGTCGATAATGATAAAATAATAACATACACATGAGGAAGTCAATAGTGTCACACACAAACAGTACTGTTGGTTGCTGAGTCAGCCTCCAAGAGCTCTCTCTAGATCCCCAGCAAGGTGTTGGTACCCACTGTCCTCCAGCAAAGAGATGAGCTGATCCCACGTCGCAGGCACACTTCCCTCTCCCTTCAGCCAACGCTTGAACATCTCCGTGCAGCAGTCAAAGGGAGTCCTCTTGTCAATTTCTATGATGTCAAGAGTAATCGCTTCTTCGTCAAAATCCAACAGTAACCCAAACTTTTTCCATTTAGGTGAAATGGTCTCAATCACTTTGAGTCTGGTGCCAGGAAACATAGCCAGCTGACTTATAGTTGGACGACCAGCTGCAGGGATTAACAATGACGTCATAACGACATCATTGGAAGTGCACAAAATGTTTAACAGACCTAGACCAGGTGATCTTGACGGGGCTTGTTTCACAACTGGAGCTTGGTGATAGCCTAGAGAGAGAGTATTGGATGAAATGGGCACTGAAAGGAGAGAATAAGATCCTCACCATTAGTCCTTGTTACTCTGCCAAAGATCTGTAGCTCTCTGACTTTATCTGCCGTTCCTTTGTGTCCGATCTTCTCCAGACCATCGGCTAGACTCGACCTTGTGGGGTCACCACTGGTTGCTATGACATCATCTTCCTGACGTAGCCAGCAGTCCACCATGTCCGAGGGTAGGCACCTCTTCCTGGAGAGTTTAACCCCATTCAAACCAAGAGCCTTGCCTAGCTGTATGATGTCGTCGTCTGTCAAATTCTTGAGAACTTGAGAAATATCGAAACTGTTTCTCATTTCTATTAGGGAAAGAAATAAACTAATTAGAGCAGGGTCCTTGTATGGTAGGGGGAACTTACCGAGAGGAGGAGAGGAGGGGCGTGGCACTGTCCTTTCAGGAACTGTCCTACGGATGTCCTTATTGTCCACAACTTTAGGGTTGAGCACTTCGACTGTCGGCTCATCTAAAACAATGTATTAGGAGAGAAATCATCAAAACTTAATCACACGCACAATTAACCTCCAATTTACAACATACCAAAGTCAGCAACAATTTTTCCTGTATAGATTGTGTGTGTGTGTGTGTGTGTGACTATCATCACAGTACATTGTGTCGTGGTATTTCAACTTTCAGTTCATCTAATAACAAACACAGCTCACATAACTTGACACACTCGTGAAAGGAACATGAACAACTTACGGTTCCAACCTCCCTTTGGCTCATCCCAATCAGCTTCCACATTCCCTTGTTTCACTGCTGGCTGGTTCACTTCCACCTGCACTACTGGTGAGGAGCTGATGATCTCCGAGATCACTTTACGAGCTCCTAACTTGAAACCAAGATCCTTCAGATCTTCGTCTGACAGCAGGACAAAGGCAGACCCATTGATTTCTTCCTCTATTGTCATGATTGTTATTATGCCACAAACAGATAAAATTAATATCAGCAGTTCAATTTGTAATAATTCAAAGTACAAATTCTCCACAGAATTCAGCTTGTCTTACCGATCAGTGTCTGGCGCTCACTCTCCTTCAACTCAATTTTCCTCTGTCTCAACTGATTCCCCAGCCAGTCGGCCAACTGGAGCGATCCAAACGACTCGATGGCCACCGCCATCTTTATTGTTTAGCAATCTATGATTATAAAAAGATCCCCTGCCCACACTATGACCATATGAGGAAATCCTGCTATGAATAACATTATCAACACAATGCCTGTCTGACTTGATGAGCTAAATTCCTAAGATCAAAATCCTCCAGCAGTTCAATGAGCAGCTGCCACGATGCCGGCTGCCTCCCTGCCCCCCTCAGCCACGTCTTGAACATCTCAGTGCAGCACTCCAGGGAGCCTTGGATGGCCTTGTCAGTGTAGATACGATCCATTATTGTCCCATCGTCGTCAAAGTCCAGCAGCACTCCAAACTGCCTCCACTTTGGAGCGACAGCATTGATGATCTTAACTTGAGCACCACTGCTTCTGGACAGCAATAAACTCAGTTCACCAATGGACGGCTTTTCTACTGTAACGTGTGTGTTCAAATTATTATGGTAGACGTCTATCAATAAATTATCATCCTGAATAATATCAGTACCCCCCTCCCCCACTTATTACACACACATAAACACACATATAACGGTATACAAGATGATTAAAGTTGAGAATGACTCAGAATTGATCACAGTGACTCACACAATCTCTCTCCCATGATGATGATGGTGTTTTCTTGGCTATTTTCCTGATTGCATCATTGGGCGGAGTCTGGCCAGGCCAGGATCTGGGAGGAGGTGGAATATCGTGACTGAGTGGGTTTCAAGTTTCTTTGATGTTTCTCTGAGAGTTTGTTGCTGTGAACCTCCTACCGACAGAACCAGCCATGGCCGCCAGTAAAGACATCTTCTTGAGTTATGGAAGAGAGCCTGAGGTGGTTGGGTTTGTCACTCAGCTAAAACACGACCTGGAGAGCCAGGGGTAAGAGACAGCTGTGTGTGTGTGTGTACATTGATGCCAAAATAAACACATTCCTGTACTCACCATTGCCAGTGTAATGATATTATGTGTGTGTGTGTTGTCCCCTGCAGCCTCTCAGTGTGGCTGGACACGGAGGACATACCAGCTGGCAGTGACTGGCATGCTGCAATAGGCACTGGCCTGCACAACTGCAAGGCCCTCATTGCTGTCATCACTGGCAAGTACATCTCCTCTCGCTACTGCACCAGTGAGCTGTACACGGCTGATGGAGATCAGAAGCCGATATTTCCCGTCATTTTTGAAGACGTTGACTTTAGTTTGTCTGAGAAATCAAAAGGAGTGAAGTACGTCATCTCTGGCATCAACTGGAGCATGTTTAGACCGAATGTAGACAACTACTAGTTCTCATTGAGTAAACTCATTGAAGGAATGAGAGGCTCAGGTGAATGAATAGCCAACATAGTTTAGCCACTTTATATTCTGCCACAAGTGCTTGTATTGTCGTAATTTAATTGATTGTGTTGTAGTTCAACGATCAAGCTACTTGTTGTGGTTGTGTTATTAAACTCCTCCCCCTACAGGTCTATCAGCTGCTGGTGGTGGTGGCAATGATATGGTTGATGCTGGGGGCCTGTCAGCTCAGAGTAAGAACAGATCAGTGTCCAATTTTACTGTATTTGATAACTATTCCTTGTGTAATATCTTCAGTGTCTGGAATGCATCTATCCCCTCACTCGAGTGCCACGCCCACAGCTCCAGCTCGTCCCTCGTCTCCAACATCGTATGGCTTCCGGCCTCCACAAGTGACCCCTCCTCACACGTCCCCCTATGGCTACTACCCCCCCTCCCCTCACAGCTACCACACATCACCTTACCAGCAGCCATACCCCCCTCACATGCAGGCCCATGGCTACTACCCCCCTTATGGGTATCCCACCCCACCTCACGTGCAGACCACACCTCCTCACGTGCAGACCACACCTCCTCATGTGCAAGCCACCCCTCCTCATATGCCGACAATGCCTCCACAAGAGACCACACCCACTTCTCCTCCGGACTATGGCGAGTTATTTCCTAGTCAGCCTCAACAACAGAGTCTTGAACAGACAACCAGTAAGATTACATAGCTATGATGTAATGATGACATAATGTTTCTTTTAACACAGCACCGGTCAAGCCGTCATCAAAGTTCAAAGTTGGAATGAAATTAGAAGCAGTTGATCGAAGGTTTCCATACTTTGTTTGCGTGGCAACCATCATGGACAGAAACGGTAGGCCAGCATTAGTCCATGTACTACCAATGCTAGTGGTGTTAGCGATTGGAGTGTGTGTCTCTCTAGATGAGGATGGTGAGGTGTTGATTCACTTCGATGGCTGGACTGATGAGTATGACTACTGGTGTCCTTCAGCCTCCGTGGAGCTCCACCCATCAGGCTGGTGTGAGAGACACAGCTGGGAGCTGCAGGCACCCCATGGTGAGTGTAGTATATAATATGG
The DNA here is from genome assembly GCA_964030475.1 of Tethya wilhelma. Lineage (NCBI taxonomy): Eukaryota > Metazoa > Porifera > Demospongiae > Tethyida > Tethyidae > Tethya > Tethya wilhelma. The sequence goes on along the minus strand of CAXIPT010000009.1, from coordinate 1,536,603 downwards.
CTATATATAGACATTCATTACTCACTCATAGCGGTGGCTGTGTGAGTTGTAGGACAATTTCCTCATCAGTCAGGGTACTCATTTGAATTTTCTAGTCTCACTGCCTTTACTTGCATTGCCCACTCCTTTATTATAATATTATAGCTATAGAATTATATCATGTAAATGTCAGCCTAATATATTATGCATAATTATCTAATGGGTGAATTTGGTATACATGTGGTTGCAGGCCAAACTTGGACTAGTTGGAAGGTGTATCTCAACGAGACACAAGCTGAGTCAGCTCCCGACCACTTCTTTACAAAGGTCTACATTAATAATATTATTATAGCACTATCTCTCTTCAGTGCTGTTCTCTTTCTCTCTCTCTCTTTCTCTCTTTCTCTTTCTCTCACCAGGACCAAATGGCTGCTCCTGGTAGTCTTCTCTTCTCTGCCGATATGAGAGTGGAGGCCAAGGATCGTAAGAATCCATCTCTCATTTGTGCCGCTACCATCACCAAAGTCAAGAAGGGGAAACTGCTCATCCACTTTGATGGTTGGGGGACAGAGTACGACTACTGGTGTCCATCCTCATCGACAGATGTCCACCCTCCCATGTGGTGTGGGAAGAATGGAAGAAGAGTGAATGCACCCAGAGGTATATGGCAGGGGAATATTTAAATATTATGAGACATTGTATTTCTTATCCACACCCTAGGCTATGCTGGTATGTTTAAATGGAGTGAGTATCTCTCCAACCCTGACATCAACCCAGCACCAGCCCATCTCTTTAGTGAGGTACTGATGCCATACCATGATAATAGCAAAGATTATCAATCATGCCTTTGATGCAATCTTGTTCTATTGTTTAACAGGAGCAGCTATCAGCTGATGGCAGGAAGAAGCGTGTTCAATCAGCCGGTGAAGTGAGCTCTCTTGGAAAGTTCAAAGTTGGAATGAAACTAGAAGCCAAGGATAGGTTGAACCCAACAATGGTTGCCGTGGCAACAATTGATGGAATCAAAGATGGTCAACTATTGATTCATTTTGATCGCTGGAGCACAAGATATGACTACTGGTGCAAGCCAGACTGCCAGGACATCCATCCCAAGGGATGGTGTGCTTCAACTGGAAGATCATTGCATCCACCAAGAGGTATGATATCAAGGGGTGTTAGCAAAGATTTCTACATGACATTGTTCTTTGCATATGTTTCTTATTTCTCAGATATGGCTGGCTTTAATTGGGAAGGCTATCTAAAGTCTTGTGATGCTGTGGCAGCACCTTATGATGCCTTCACCAGGGCACAGACAGCTCAATGATCATCATAGAACTAATTTGAATTCATGATTGTGAAATATTTTTATGGCATTATTGATTTCTGTTCAAATTGTTAAAGTTACTGTTGGAGAGACAAGCTAGAGACATGTTCCACGGCATTCTGTAGGGCGACATTGACCAGATCAGAGGCTGTGCTCTTCTGTATGGAGATGAGTGATCCCTTCTCTTCAACAGCTGTGGAGGGAGACTGGCTGGTGGCTACCTCCACTGCGTTCTGCAGCGCCACATTGACCAGGTCTGATGCTGTGCTCTTCTGAAGGGAAATCAGCAACTCTGTCTCTTTAGGAGTCGTGGAGTTGGCTCTTTCGTACTCCTCTTCATTCAGGTCTTTGTCAAAAACTTCAAAGTTTTCTTCTTCCATCAGTTCAATGCCTTCCATCTCACCTTCATAGCCAGCTACGTCGAGCATTTCTGTTTCCACGTCATCAACTTCCATCATAGCAGTCGAGTCTGTCCTGTTTCTCTCAAAGTGTATCTCGTAGGAGTCTTTATGGTCGAGAGTGTCAAGGTCCTTGTGAGCCTCTCTCAGAAAGAGTTCCTCGCTCACTGTCTCTCCTAGCCAGTCTCCATCGTGACTAGCACAAGATGCACCACCCTCTTCGACCAGCGGCTCCTGTATTATGACAGGATCATAACAACAATGGCATCCAAACAAACAATATAATGTATGATTGCATGTACCTCTAAGAAATGTACAGTGGGAGTGGCACTGAACCTGACAGTGGTGCTGGCCTTTCTCTTGCTACCAACTGATGATGGTGACGTCCTCCCATTGGAGATTGGGCCACTGAACTTGTTTCCAGCTCGTCCTGCATTGCCTGCTGTGTGAAGCTGAGGAACATTGGTATGACTCAACAGGTCCTCGATGTATTTCTCGTGCTCTTTACGTCTACACATGTAGTGGCACACACAAGCAGTTTGCATCAATAGTCTTGATCATTATGATGGCATAAAACAATGTTAACTTACGATTGCTCTCTCTGCTGTTGGAGAAGTTGGTCCCAGTGTTCTTTCTTCTTGCTAATCATTGACTTCCATTGATTCACTTCAGTCATTTTCTTTTCCATCCATTTCTTCTCCAACAAGTCTGCCTGTTGCTTCAGCACCTCCACCTGATGGTGGTTTTCTTCCATCAGCTTCAGCTTACGTTCTAAAGACAGCAATGAGTTGAAAACATAGCTACAACATACGTACATAAAAGAAGCTATCATTAATTTTTTAATTAAACTAGTTCTCATTATTATATCGGTATATAAAAATATGTACCATCCTCTTTCTTTTGGAGGATTTGAAATATCTTCTCTCGTCTTCTCATTCTCCGTTCTCTCTCCTCCTTTTCTTTCATTTTTCTAGCCTCCTCTTCTTCTTTGGCCTTCTGAGCGTGGTCTTCGTATATTTGCCATCGTCTCTCCAACTGTATACATACAGTCATGATATGTCACCGTTGTATGCCATTTCGCAGTACATTATTCACACTCTTAACACACTAGCTGCTTTCTATTGATATGGTCGATGCATACTTCTTTCAAGTGGGAGACCTTCTCATCTTGCTTCAGCTTGTTGAGGTGGATTCTTCTCATGTAATCCTCCACTTCGTTCTGTCGCAGTAGACTCTTCCTTCGCAATGCTTCCTGCACACATTAACACATGCCATGCAGTATATAACCCATTCACTACATAGCATGCATTGATGATGACTATACCTCGTGCTCTCGTTTGAGTTGTCTTAGTTTGCGCTGTTCTCTTTCAGCTTCTCTTTTGATTTCATTCTTTTCTCTCTGTACGCGACGCTCCTCCAACAGCTTCAACTTGGCAGCGTGTTCACGCCTTTCTCTCCTTCTCAGGAGCAGTTGTTTTGCTCTCAGTGCCTTCTCTTGCTGGTAGAAGAAAGTCTTTCTCTTCTGTTCACGCTCCTTGTCATTGGAGCTGTGCCACTGTTGCTTGGAGCCTACCTGTTCACTCTTACGCTGCATTAAAGAGTTAATTCCCATGTTAGCAGGTCATAGCAATGCTGCATGACTGTAGGCTAATGGTTTACTTTTCTCTCTCTTTCTCTCTTCTCTTCCTCCTCTCTCTTACGTAGTTTCATGAACTCCAACTCCAGGAAGTTCCGATAAGCATTATACTCCTTCAACGACCTGCACACCACTCTCAGCCTTGGAGTCACATACCTGTACATAATGCCCATGAAAGCGAAGATGAATTAATGTAAAGTGTAAAATCTTGAAATAGGGTAATGGTTGACATGCAGACACTTCAGCCCATGATAATATAAATGGCCCATGGACTCTTACAAACAGACTATAAAATTATTGTATTGTGCTAAGTCGTTTTTTATTTTTGTTTTTTTGTTTTTTTTTTAACCTAGCTAGGTAAATTATTTCTTTATGTCTCATAAGCTCACATGGGCTGGCTGCCTAGTTATTTGGCAGGTGACAATAAAAAGTGATTGATTGATTGCTTGAATAAAATCATGCTGCATGGATATGTTGATATAATTTATCGGGAAGGATTTTAAGTGAGGTCACAGGTTATTTTATGCTGAAACTTTCACTTGCCCCATAGTAATATCATTTCTATACAATGATGTATTGGTGTTTTTACACAACTTGCAGCAGTGTAAAATCATGCCAAAAGTATATCAAATATCCTAACATCTGTCGGACCATTTCTTGAAATAGTTGTAAATTCTAATCAGAGTATCGATAAACAGAATGTACAAAATATTTCAAGAAGGCTTTGCATATAATTTATACCCATTGTTGACGAGTTTCTGTTTCATCTGTGCTCTGTAGTAGTACGACTTGAGATGGGGGTCGTGGAGACTGTTGTACTCCAGGAAGGGATAGTACTCGCGGGAATTGGACAAGTCAAATACATGGCCAGCTGTCGACTTCAGCATCTATAGCATGAAATGATTATTGTAAATGAGCAGTACATAGATACTGCAGCTCAACAGACCTGCTCGCATAATTTGGTGCTGATTAGCGTTCTTCTTCCGTGCAGCTTCGGTAAGGATGGAACTCGGAAGTTGAATGCAGACGGAGCACGAGAGCTCCTTCTCACTGAGCTAATAGTAGGCCTGTCTACGACAGATATCCTCACAGACATTGTTCCTGGTCTTTCTCAGTAGCTTGCCGCACACTTCTCGGCGTACGTTGCGCATGCGATAGCGTGATCACGTGACCGAGATCGCACCGCGTGTGCGTGCGCGTACCGTGATCCGGCATGCGCATGGCAGCAGTCTGAAAAATTGACGACCTCATTGTAAAACCTACTGTAGAGAAACATTAAGTAATATCAAAATTAAAGTCCATATTGATATCAGACGTCAGTTCAAACTGTTCTGCAGCTTCTCTCTCCTTCTCCAATGACCCCCCATCAGGGGGTACATCATCACCACCCCCCTGCACACCACCAGAACCTACAAGGATGATGGAATTATCAGGACAATAGTTTCACAGTAGACTAGATCTGCTCACAATTATCAGTGATTTCTACTTCCATTGTTTCATCACCATTTTCTGGTTTCTTGCCGAGTCGTTTGTGAACGTTCTTAGGCCTCTTCAATTGGGTGTATGTTGTGTCACATTCCAATGACACCTTGCGTGCAATGTCCCAGTCCGAGTCCAAAGGGTTCTCCAGCTGAGCACGGAATATCTAACACATGACATCATTTATAGCGTAAGCAACGTGCCCCATAGTCTTATCAGAATGTTAGTCTTAGCAAACAGACAGTATGCTAGTACCAACCTTCAGCTGCCAGTCAGCCTTTCTCTCTGCAAGTTCCTTCTCTGCTTTCGTCTGCTGTTTCTTCTTCTTGAGTATCCTCCTTCGTCTCTCCTTCTGCAACCGATCAGCTCTAAAGATCTGCCTCTTCTCTTCTTGAGTAGCTGCCAACTTTACCAGAGCAAAGAAAACACCCCCTGGACTCTTTCTGCAAGATTGAGACACACAAACAATACAGTGTTGATATACACCAGCTACCAGTGGAGATACAGCAATCGCCATCCACTACATCAAATAGCTCTATCTCATGTCACAGTGGCCATTGCCCAGTTCTCTCACTTTGTCTCTCCGTTTCCATCTGCTGTTGGTTGACCTCCGCCCTCTTGGATGGCAGCTGTCTGGTGGAAGAGATCCAGTGATCTCTGGTTACCTAAGACGTTCACAGCATCTCTGACAAGATTGAACTTTGGCTGAAGAGAGAAATGATTCAATGAAGGAACAAGCTTTTGATCACGAGAGATATACCCACCTCTTGCAGACATCTTGCTATCTCCTTAGCAACGTCGATCTTAGACCATTCCACAAATTTATCATCAGAAGAGGTGAGACTGTGACACAGCAAGGCACCATCCTTGTGGACAGCCATGGCGTGCTTCTTTCTCTCACTGGTCACCTGACCTTCCGACTCTACATACAGTGAGCAATTTTATATCATAATAATTGTAAAAATACCACAAAATGTGACTGAATGGTGAAATTATACGCCTGACTTACTACAGTCCATGGTGGATTCGTCATTTCTCTGCCGTTTCCTTCTCCTGTTACGTCTCCTGGTGTCTGTGTGATCGCCTCCCGATAGTGTGAGGTCGCTGCTCTCTCCCTCCCTTCCTTCGTGGCCGTCTGGCGGCGCTAAAGTACACACTCTCCCATCTTCTCCAACATCTGCATCCATCACCCTGCTTGGGAGAGCAACGAAAGGGTTAAATTTTCAGCTATTGTTTCATCTCGTGACATCAAAGACCCACCCTCTGCAGGCGAAGCTGGCAGAAAACTGAGATCTGGCAGTTTGTAGCAAGTAAGCTGAATCAATATATGCATGCACTCTACACACACCATAGCACACACTAACTACACAAATTGTACCAGATCAGTGTGTTATTCTTGCATATACAATGTATCTGTAGACATATTTTTGCAGTTCTATAATAATAGTTAATCATTTGTGTTGTTGTACTCTCCCTGCCCCTTTAATTAATGCAGCTAATGAATTGCAAACTGTGACACAAGATGCTCAGGCTATTCCGATCCTCTCTGACGAGACCTCTCCCTCTGAGTCTCTCGGCTGCTGCCACCCAGCGATGCCACGCCTCCTCCCTCGTTCTCTCCAGCCCCCTCCCTCCGATAGACACGCCCACTGGAACACTCTATCAACATGTTTACAAAGACTTCCCCAAGTATGGTGCTAAGACTGCCCTTATAGATGGAGTCTCAGGGGAAGAGTTCTCTTATAACAGACTCGATGAAATGACGGCTAAATTTTCCTCTGGTTTGAAGCGTCTTGGCTTCCAGGAGGGAGAGGTGCTGGCCATCGTCAGTCCCAACTCTCCTCACTATCCCGTGGTGATGTTCGGGATGCTGGCCATGGGAGGGACCGTTAGCACTTGTAACCCCACGTACACTGTCGACGAACTGGCGTTTCAATTCTCCAACTCCAATGCCACAGTTGTCGCCACTGTTCCTGCCATCCTCCCTACTGTGAGGCAGGCAGCTGGCAGAGCTGGGGTGAACAAGGTCATCGTTATTGATACAGAATCAGACCTATCTTCATCCGATGGACTTGTTCCATACAACTCCTTAATACAAGATTCAGGATCCCTGTTTAACCCAACTGATCGACCTTTGAACTCTACAGCAGTGCTCCCATACTCCAGTGGGACCACGGGCCTGCCCAAGGGGGTCATGCTGTCCCATCTCAATGTCACCTCAAACATCTGCCAGCTATACCACGAGGAACTGTTTAAATTGGGTCGGGAAACAGCCTTGGGTGTCCTGCCATTCTTTCACATCTATGGAATGGTGGTCATTCTGTTCTCCTCTCTTGCAGATGGAGGCTGCGCCGTCACTCTTCCCAAGTTTGAACCGGAGCTTTTCCTCTCTTCCTTTCAACGCTTCGGTATCACAGTAGCCAACCTTGTGCCTCCATTGGTGCTCTTTCTGGCCAAACACCCCGATGTTGACAAGTACGACCTGTCTTGTCTTAGAGAGATAATGTCAGGGGCTGCCCCTCTTGGAGGAGAGATGGTGTCAGCTGCCAAGGAGAGGACGAACTGTCAGCTCATTCGTCAGGGGTACGGTCTCACGGAGACCAGCCCAGTGACCCACGTTATGAACCTAAACATGGGCATGAAGAAGCCGGACTCCATTGGTTCTCTGATTAGAAGTGTTAGAGGTAGGATCGTTGACTTGGACACTGGAGCTGATCTGCCCGCTAATCAGGAGGGGGAACTGCTAATTAGTGGGCCTAATGTGATGCAGGGGTACCTCAACCGTCCTGATGCCACAGCTGGGTGCCTCTCAGAGGATGGCTGGTTCAGCACAGGGGATATCGGTGAGTCCCTCTGTTCTCTGTCTACTTCTGTGAGCTGTTGGGATAGCATGGATGTTAGGAAACTAAAGAGGATTTTGTTTGTGTATTGAATTACCAAATTCAATTACAGCTGGTAATCAGATGCTGTAATTCAAGCTCCAATTTCAACATTTGAGATGTGCATGTGTTTGCCAAGTTTATCGCCGCCAAAGTAACCACTGATTCTAGCTCACATTTCTTTCTGTTCAGGTTACTATGACGACGAGGGATGCTTCTACATCACTGATCGTTTGAAGGAGCTGATAAAGGTCAAAGGTCTCCAGGTAGCACCGGCAGAATTAGAAGCCATATTAGTAACACATCCAAAGATTGCTGATGCAGCAGTTATAGGGATTCCCCACGAACGTCAAGGGGAAGCCCCTAAGGCATTTGTCGTTAAGAAAGACGACAGTCTAACAGAGAAAGAGGTTGTTGAGTTCATAGCAACCAAAGTAAGTCCTTTGTAAGTCAGTGTGTGTGTGTGTACGTGTATCATCATAATGATGTAATGTATTTGTAGCTTGCTGTACACAAGCATCTGGTGGGAGGAGCTGAGTTCATCAAGGAGGTGCCTAAATCAGCCTCAGGGAAGATACTGAGAAGGATGTTGAAGAAATGAGTCAATCGAATGAATTAGTGTACGTGTGTGTTGAGATATAGTTTTTATTGACGACTAGTTTTGTAATACCACTGCCCAAAAGTCAATGATGCAATGTTTTATTGCTTGTATCAGACATTGTAATGGAATGATATTATTAGTATTTATGACAATAAAATGATATTAGCTCTGTAGTCTTTTAGAAAAATTTTAATTCTTTTTATCTACATATACAATCAGAATTTGTCTCCATAGCAATATTCATGATTACACTAATACAAGTTCACATACACACAAACGTCACAAACAATGGCACCATTGCAACAAGCAGTCACTACACTTTAAACCCCGCCTTCCTCATACAGTCCTTGTGAGCCTCTATCAACTGTGAACAGTTCACCTCCCCGTGCTCCACAATACACTGGTCCCTCGCCTGCTTCGTCTCCGGACAGGCACAGCATGGCCTCAGCTTCTTGTCACTGCAGAGAAGACAAGCAAACACAATCAACATTGGTGCTGTGTTCCATCAGAGCAGCAGGAACTTACACACCTTTGGGTCTCACCGGAAGTGGGCGTGGCTGCAACTGTCTTGCTTTCATCCATTGTTGACATTTGCTAAAAATACACAAAAACACATCATAAAAATAAATGGACAGTGCAGCAAAGGACATATACTCTTTCATGATGTAAAAGCATACCTTTACTTCTTCTCTTTCCAATACAACGTGCTGATGCAATTTATTGCTCTAATTTTTCTTTTTCGTATATTTAGAGAAGTGTTTGCAAGCCAACTTGCTGACCCGACCTGCCACGTTTGAAGAATCGTACCCTGTAAAGTAAAGATGCCTGGAGAGCTGCTCACTGAGAAGACGGCTGAAGAGAAGGTACCTGAGGGAGATGAAGAACAGCCGAAGAAAGAAGCGCCCGCCTCGCGCGCCGTGGTGGGCATCATTTACCCGCCTCCCGAAGTGAGAAGTATCCAACACTTTACACTGAATAGCTGCTTGAAAGTAGCAACGTTAGATTGTCAGCCAGTGTACTCTAATTGCAGGCTGACTAGGTTGATTGGAAGCTGTTGAAAATGACATGGTATATAGTGCTCTTTATTTGGAATAGAGTTATGTTCCTGACCTTTGACCTCAGATATTGTTGACAAGACTGCAGACTTTGTAGCCCGCAATGGTCAGTCACGTGATCACACGACCCCCCACACGCTTACACACGACCTCTCTCTCTCCTCTAGGTCCTGAGTTTGAGGAGCGGATCAAACTGAACGAGGCGGGCAACCCCAAGTTTAACTTCCTGGCCATGTCCGACCCTTACCACGCCTACTATGAGCACAAGATCAAGGAGATCAAAGAGGGCGTGGCACAGGAGATGGCCGCAGCTGCCCAGCAAGAACAGGCAGTGAGAAATGGTTGAAATTTACTGCCCCGAATTTACTCTCCAGGCAGTGAATTAATCCTGTGACATTGGAGAAAAATATTGAAATATTGCTTAATTAGAATATATTTTTGATGTACAGCCGATGCCTAAAGCGCCTGCGATGTTGGTGGAGCCAGAGGCCCCCAAGGAGCCGCCCCCCGACTGGGAGTTCATCACCGACCCCCCGTCAATATCAGCTGTGGAGATGTAAGATTTTATAATAATAATTACAATGATCAATGCATTAAGCATAGCTGAAAGTAACTTTGACATGTCTCTCTCTCTCTCTCTCTCTCTCTCTCTCTCTCTCTCTCTCTCTCTCTCTCTCTCTCTCTCTCTCTCTCTCTCTCTCTACTAGTGACATTGTGAAGCTGACTGCCCAGTTTGTTGCTAGAAATGGTGCTCAGTTCCTAGACAAGCTGATGATGAGAGAGCAAAGGAACTACCAGTTTGACTTTCTCCGCAAGCAGCACCCTCTGTTTGTCTACTTCACCAAACTGGTGGAACAGTACAGTAAGGTGTTTCTGCCGCAGAAGGTCACTCTCAACAAGATCAGGAATGACATAGAGAACCCTGTTACCGTTAGTAAAATTGAAATGTTGTATAATTAGAGATGTAGTCTAATTTATTTTCATGTGTGTGTGTGTGTGTGTGTGTGTGTGTGTCAGGTGTTGGAGCGAAGTCACCACCGGATGGAGTGGGAACAGTTTGTGCAGAAGCAACGCAGGAGGGTGGAAGAGATGGAAGAGAAAGAAAGAGGTTAGCTGATGTGTTCATTAATACTAACAATAATGTATTTATAGTAACATTCATGTGATGTCATTGCAGTGGAGTACGCTCAGATTGACTGGCACGATTTTGTGATTGTTGAAACAATCAACTTCAAAGAGAGTGAGGCCGGTAAGAGAGAGAGAGAGAGAGGTGTTCTACCCACAGTCCTTGTCATCTGTCTTCCTCTCCCTCCCAGGCTACCTACCCCCTCCCATCAGACCCTCCCAGTTAGCCCAGAGGCTCTTACAGCAGCAGAAGTACGAGCGGCTTGCCGATGAAGCCCCTGAAGTGCAGGAGATTGAGATGGAAGTGGAGGAACAAGAGGAGCAGCCATCGTCAGTGGCGCCTGATAAACCCGACAAACAGATCGTGAGTTTAGATGAAAATTTCTCATAATTTTTTTATCAAATATGATCGTACCACAATGCTATGATGCAGGAAGAGAAAGCTCCACCCCCTATGCCTGTGGCCACACCCACCCAGCCTGCTCCAGCGTCCACTGGACCTGTTCAGATCAGAAAGGACTACAACCCCAAGATGAGTTCGTCAGTAGGGGGGCCACCCCCTAGCACCACTGGGGGGCAGTTCCTCATCTCCCCCATCACGGGAGAGAAGATCCCGGCCGAGAAGATGCAGGAGCACATGAGATATGGTGAGTGGGTGTGAAAAATTGCTTTATTTTAGCATGATTGGTGATTTTAAATTTGTGATTTAATTCTGTATGCTGCATTGTTTATATGTGTGTGCCTACATATAAAACTATTTGGCGATTTGCAGAATAAATGCCAAATTTATCTGCTATAAGCTGTTGTTAATGTTGGTCGTACATTTGAGATTGTAAGAGAGTAGAAATGTTTGTAGCTCTGTTATAAAATTCTCTCTCTCTCTCTCTCTCTCTCTCTCTCTCTCTCTCTCTCTCTCTCTCTCTCTCTCTCTCTCTCCCCCTCCCCTCCCGTCAGGTCTGTTGGACCCCCGGTGGATAGAGGAGCAGAAGCGTCAGGTCTCGGAGAAGAAGACCAAAGAGGAGGTGTATGCTGAAGGCTTCCAGATTGGCTCCAACCTCAAGCGATTGGCCGACAGACGTACGGACATCTTTGGCTCTGAGGAGACTGTGATTGGTCAGAAGATCGGAGAGGATGAGTCGGGCAAGAGGAAGCTACCAACAGTGCAGTGGGACGGACACACTGCAAGGTGGGTGTGGTCCCTGGGTGTGGCCTGTGTGGTGATGTAATGGTATTTGTATTTCCTATTAGTGCTGAGTCGGCAACTAGACAAGCTCAGAGTAACATTGCTGAACAGTTGGAGGCCATTCAAAAGGCCAAAGAGAAAGCGTGAGTGAGAATTGTTGCAGCTGTGATGGTTGTAACAATGGTGGTCTCTCTCTCTCTTCAGCGAGAAGGAACAATTGGGTCCCTCGCTGCCTCTCTCACGACCCCCTACCAGTGCCCCTCCCCCCACAGCTCCCTCCCCCCTATTCCCAATGGCCCCCCGTCCAATGAACCCCCCACTTCTAGGTGGTGGACAAAGACCCCCGCACTTAATGCCACAGGTAACACATGCTCTCATTCAGTGAAGGTCTAGACAGCAATTATAATTTTTACCTCTTTCCTCTGCAGCCTAACTTGGCTCCGCCCATGAGGATGATGTCACCTAATATTGGAATGATGCAGCTGCCAAACTCCGCCCCTCCAGTGCCTGGAATGCCACCTCCGATGGCCCCGCCTCCTTTCCTCATCCCCCCGCCCGATATGGGAGGACCCCCGGTCCCCAAGAAGCCACGCAATGAAGCAGATGAGCTGATACCAGAAGGAGAATTTGTGTCAAGGAATCCAGTAAGATGATCTTAACTCTTAGCAATGAAGTCATTATTGTCACAGCTGTGAGGTGTGGGCCAGTCATGAGTGCCAGGGGGGGGGTTATCACCTGGCAACTAATGAGTAGGGGGGTCCTCTTTTCTTGTAGACCTCGCTCAGTGTAGGAAGGTCGTATGAAGCTGAGACTTACACCATTGTGATCAGATCAAAGAGAGCTTTCAAATGGTGTAGTTTCACTCTAGGTGTGTGCTCATCAAATTGGTCTAAAGTCCATCTGGTTTGAGAATGCCGCTGGAAGTGAATTAATGAGATTCATAACCATACTTTTTCTATGGGACAAAATAGCTAACTTTTGACTGGTAAGTGGTAAGGCATAGGAAGCTGAAAAAGCAACCAAAAGAAAGGGAAGATTAAGCACTTTCCAATGGTGCTTGAAATTTTGAAATCGGTTGGATTTCAAACCAGATGGACTTTAATACCATGAACTATAGCCCATGGTCCAGTGTGATTATTTTTCCAGAAAACAATGATTTTCTAAATTTTGAAACAAAACACACCATTTGAAAGATCTCTTTGAGCTGATTGCAATGATACAAGTCTCAGCCTCCTGTGGTATTCCTAGGCTGAGAAGTTTTTCGAAATGGAATATAATTGTATTTGTAAAGATTTTCACCATGGCAGCACTTCACAATTGATGAGCAGCTTTCTCTGATGGTCTGTCAGCAAATGTGGGCAGTCGATGCTTGTTGCTAGGTTGCTAATAGCTTTATCTCACATTCTTTATAATTGTATTACCGTGCGTTGTACATTGTTGTGTGTGTGTGTGTGTGTGTATGTGTGTGTGTGTATGTGTGATAGTAAGCTATTGCTCTACTCATAGTCTGGAGCCATATATGTCTGCTGTGCATGACTCAGATCAATTTTCCACTAATTTCCTACAATTAGAATACTATGTTCTCATGTTCTTTGAAACCGTACATTCTTAATATGCAAATTACTTCTCTAATGTACAAAACTACCAATTAAAATACCAGTGCAACAACCAGCTGGTGTTAGTCTCTATCCAGCTCGTGTTTCCCTTGATACAGTGGTGGCATACACACATACATACACACACACATACAATGGTGTATGGCATCTGTATGTGTGTGTTGTGAAGGGAAGGACTGGATGTGGTTTAGTGGCTGTTTCCTTGTTTTTCACTTCAAATAGCTCAATTCAACTTGTACTGCTTCAACACATAGTTTATTCACTAGAACTTCCCTGCTCGTTAGGAGCTGTACGAGGACCTCCCTGCTCGTTAGGAGCTATACCAGGACCTCCCTGCTTGTAAGGAGCTGTATGAGGATCTCCCTGCTTGTTAGGAGCTGTACGAGGATCTCCCTGCTTGTTAGGAGCTGTACGAGGACCTCCCTGCTCGTTAGGAGCTGTACGAGGATCTCCCTGCTCGTTAGGAGCTGATGACTCCTGTCCCTAAAGCTGAGCTGCACAGATGTACTACTATTAAATATCTGGTGCTGTGGGGATGTCCCCGTTCATTAGTGCAATAGGTACTGTTATCAATGATATGGTTGTGATTCAATTAGTTGGTTGTCAAATTAATTATCAAGGAATGGCAGCTATTGAAAGTGTAGTTACTCCACTCATCTTACAATCAGCAACATCCTTCCAGTTCATACACTGTCACCTAGGAGATAGCAAGGCCTTGCCATAGTCGATTAGTTATACGTCATTGGTCAGCCTAGATATGTGTATTATAAGATAGCCTAGGTAACTGTATTATGAGACAATTATATGCTGTGCTTGTAGTATCCTGCAGTAGTATCAGCCACTCCAACCTGCAGGGTGCCTCATCAATCCATCACATTAACTATATGTCATACACTGGCACCAATACACTCATTTGCTGGCTGGAACAACTGCAGCAATTTACCTTTCAATAACACACATCATGGAAAGCTATTAGCCAATGTCAACTTCTAGCAAGTTTTTCCTCTTTGACTGAATATGGAAGTTCAAACAGAATGCTTCAAGGGGAGACTTTCCCTGTGGTGTTGTGAGCCTATTAGTGTGTGAGCTGGTATGTCCACTCACAGAGCTAGCATGGCCAACAGAAACCACTGATATGTTATTAACTTTAATATCTAACCAAATAAAACCCTACTAGTGGCTTCATGAAAGAATATTTGTGGAAATGTGTTCTCCATATATTGCAACTGTATTAAGGAAGTGGTGTGTTTCATTAGTCTGCGAGTGTATGTGGTCTGGGATCACATGAGATAATGGCATTCTTCATTAGCATACCAGCACATTCTAGAAAGACCGAATATAATATTATTTCTCTTAATTAGTGGTGGTTCTTGTGTTGCTCAATTTGTGCTCTGTTTTTAATGCTTCACAGTTTCCATCTGGAATTGTCCGACATTTAGAAATAACCCTGCTTCTATTAATACCCCTCCTGGAGTATTCCAGTCCATCTTTCATCCGCTTCTAAACTCTTCACACACACACACACACACACACACACACACACACACGCACACACGCACACACGCACACACACACACACACACACACGCGCACACACACACACACACTTACAGGGCCCTGTGACATTCCAAGTCCAAGTGCCTAATATCCCGGATAGAGCAGAGTGGAACCTGAGAGGGCAGGTCATTGCCATCACACTACCCATCACTGACTCTGTAAGTTGCACACACACACACACCAACACACACTAATTTGTAGCACCCTTTTATCTTTGGCTAATGATCTAGCTAATCCACTTACCATTAATTACCAGCTCCTCAAGAGCTCTTGAGTCAAGTGGCTGACATGTACCTTAAGAGGATGCTAATTAGTGGCCTCCTAGCACAAAGGAGGGAGGAGCTAACAAGTGTTCCACTCAATCCCCTGCAGGTGGCTGTCATCAAAGCCAAGATATCAGATGAACTGGGTATGCCTACTGGGAAACAGAAGCTGCAGATTGGAGTGAGTTGTTTATTGATCTGTATGGCCTGTTCAGTGTGTGGTGTGTTCCTTCCTCAGCAATGAGGCTGGTCTCTCACAGGTTCCTGGTAGAATCATGTCAAATTTTCCTGTTGTAAAGTTGTGGCTGTGTGTGTATCCATTCACAGCTCCGTGTGGTTTATTACCGCCATTGTTGTAACACAGACTGTGTGACATAACCTCTGCTAACAGAGAGAGTAGTAAGCCTGGGTTAGTGTGTGGCTTGTGTTTAGATGGGGAAGCCTGAGATCTGCTGGCCAAATGTGGGAGGCTCATTTTCCACAAGTTGTGCTATATTGTCTGGTAGACTCACAACTGACTGGCCTTTGGGCATTGTCGGCATCTTATGAATTATTCATGAACCAGGTTTGTTGGCAATTTGTAACCTGATCTCCCTTCACTATATGGTTGACATCACACCTGGCCTCACTGTGTGAGAGCAGACAGCCACTATTGCTATAGTGGGTATGCCCCTCTAATAATGACCCCCTCTATCCCATATATCATATGCTGGTCAGTCAGTTGTCTCATGACTGCTGGAAGTGCTTTACTCCACTTTATTGTCACCACCTGTTTCTTATTTAGTCATTTATTTCTCATATCCACTGGTGGTGTCTACATTTGGCCTATAAACAGGATGGCTGCCACCTTAGGTTAGTCTGAGCCAGAGGAAGTCCAGCCTACTAGTGATTGTGATAATGGAGTGGTTTATTAATGGTTGTTTACACCGTGTGTTGTGTTCTTGGATGAATCAATACCACCCTCCATAGACCATACAGTGTGTATTACTGATAGGCTGCTGTTATGCAGTGGAGCTTTCCCCTATAGCCACTCTGTGTGTGTGTGTGTGTGTGTTGGTGAGTGTACAAGTGTTTGGGTATTTGTTGCTATTTGTCTCACTCTTCAGCTCTCAGTGGTGCTTCCTGGCTTGACTAATTAGCATGCATAAATGGAGTGAAGCATTTGAATAGCCAGAGCCTAGAGCTTCCCTAAGCCTGTCACCATGTTGGAGTTAATGTTGCCACCTCTCTCTATCTCTGTGGGTTCCTCTGCAAGTGACAAGTGACCTTGTCCCACTTGTGTCAAAGAACAACCTAGTTCCTCTCATTTCTCCCTCTGCCTACTGCTGGCTGGCACACACCTGCTCCAACTTGAGTTGTAGTGTGAGAAATTTATTGCTCTTCCATTGGCTGGCTTCCCTCACATCACCTGGTGGATATTCATTGGCTGCATGGTTTAATGGTAGGAAATTAGAAGTGAAACTATCTCTGTTTGTAATGTCGTAAGATGAAGATGCCTAAACATTAAAACTAATGGTGATGATTTTAGCAGTTGATATTTTTACAGAAACTAAACATGTATATATGACTTTCATATCTGTGTGTATAACAGTGATACTGACATCACAACATGCTGTGTGTTGTTGGCTCCATAGCATGTGTGCCCACTCCATGTCCTTGTAGTGAGTGAGGTAATCACATTAGGCTATTAATTAGTGGTCCCAGTTTTGTTGTAGAGCACACACACAACTTATCTCATTATTGCAGACCATCTTTGTGAAGGACTCCAACTCCTTGGCCTTCTACAATATCTCGCCCTCCACCATTGTCCTGCTGGGTCTCAAGGAGAGGGGAGGAAGAAGAAAGTAACTCACACAATCTCTCTCTCTCTATCTCTGTCTCTCTCTCTGATTCAAATTGACAAACAAACACTAGATAGTAATGTATTGTGATCCCTGACCCACACTATTGTATTGTGTGTTTACAATGCCGATTCATTTTGACTTGTATATTTAAGGTGGTTGACCTCTTGACCTCCAGTAAACATGCAAGAAATTAATTGAATAAATTTGTTAATTACAATGAACACTGTTATGATATGGCTATCGTTAGCCACACTGCATGTAGTTGTCTTTCTCAGTATGACCATTTTAATAAGGTCTTTAAAACTGATTGTATTGTGTCACTGATGCATGAAATAGAATTGTCTTTATGGATATGGTTCATTGAACAGCAGTGTTTTCTTTGTTCAATTGGACGTCAATTTACCAGTCCTTACATAATTATACCAAGTCAACTGTGTGCAATTCTCAAGTGTTGGTGACTGATCACTCCTAGAGTCAGAGCTGATATTATCTATGATCCATGCACATCCATGCAGGTACTCTGATCGACACACACTATATATAACAATGGTATGATAAGTGACAAGTTTAGATTGTGATACATGTAAGCCAGTTTGCGGGTGGATTTTCTGATGACGTCATATTCAATCAGTTTGTGGTACGAGAATTGAATTAAAAAGTGGCTGTCCTGTTAGTTGGATCCATCGCTGTGTGTGAGTTGCTGCAGAATAGCTCGTGAGTCTCATTATCACCTCAGTTTGAAGGCACCCAGCTCCACGCTCACGCACAGAGAGAGAGAGAGAAGGCAGCCGATAAAGACGGTCCTCGCCGTACAGAGAAGATGAGATGCAACAAGTTCACACGATCATCGAAAGTGTCCACCGATTCATCAGTCAGCCATCAGTCACCAGCTCCAAACAGCAGCAGCAGCTCTACCACTCCTGGCGTCCAGGCCTCTGGAGGTGTACGAAGAAGCCCCAGGGAAAGATTAGTCGAACAACAGGTAAACTGCTTGCAACATAAATTATCTTATATAATCATAAAGCAAACAGATCAGCTCCACTTGGCTGCCTAGCTACCATTGCTTTGCGTGGGTTGCTAACAAGTGTACAGTTCTTGTTGTGTACTTGTAGCAGACATAGTCCATGCAGTGTGTGTGTGAGAGTACATGTGGAATAACCAGTTCATAGTGAGTATAGAGGCCACAGTGTTGTGACATGACTTGTTGTTTGTTTTGGATCGGCAATAAACAATCCGCCATCTGCTGAGAGGCTATCACACACACACACACAGCATCGAGAGGTATCAGTATAAGAGAGGCGTTTATCTTGCAGTCTGGACAGCTAGTGATCGCCAGTGTGTAGCTAGCTAGCATGTGTGTGACCAATGACGGCTGTCTGTTGCCTCTGCTATTGCAGCACCTACTGTGCAAGTGTTGAAGCTGTACCCAGTTCCAGATATGAGTTGATTCTCAGCCGTTCTTTCAGCCTGGAATCTCTGCAGGAATCATATTATAGTGGCTGCATTAATGAATGGTCTTCACTGTGGCATCACTATAGCAACAGATTGCCTGCCAGTGGTGAAGATGGTTGCATATTGTGTGATTTCACTTCTGGTTTGGTGAGGCAAGATGGTGTCTATGTTAGCTACTGAATAATGCTACGTACCTGCAGTGTGTGTTGGACCGCTGTCTGTCTGCATTGCTATGTATATATTCATCAGTAGGTCTGGTCAAGTGTTACAACCTATTGTTTGTTTTATGATAGTGGGAGTTTTCAAGGTGGGGAATTTAATGCATTTGGTCTGATCTCTCTCTCTCTGTGTGTGTGTTTGTCCATCTATATGGTTGACTTAGTTTCATATCTAGAAGTCATTAGTGTATTGCTTGATCTCCTAATTTAATTATGATTCTTGTTTTTCTAAATAATTTCACGTAATTAATGAGCCACAATACACATACACACAACACACACTCACTCACTCTCTCTCTCTCTCTTTCTCTCTCTCTCTAGGTACCTCCTCAATCTCTGCCTACAAGTACTAAGACATCACGAACCATGCCAACTGCCAAGCCATCCTCAAGTCTGACTGGTTCTAAATCAAGTCAACCCGACCCCTCCAAGCCGTCAGGGGGCGGTGGGGGGCGCCACCCTCACCCCCCAGTGGGGAACAATGCCAAACTAAAACATAAGGTAAGCTGAAATGTGAAGGTTTTTCATGGTGAAACTGATGACTGCAAAAAGACAAACAATTGGCTTATGTAGACCAGCTGCTCCTGTTTGAAGAGTGTGGGTGTGTGCATCAGAGAATTCTCTTATAATAACTGAGCTATGTAAACCAATGGCCTCACAAGTCACAACCTGCTTGTTCCCCAGTAAGAGTGAAGAAAAGGCTTCATTTTTTGAATTAGTTTTTGGAACATCCTTCTGTGGCCCTACCTCATGTCCTTTCTACCAGTGACCTTTCTGACCTTTTAGCCCAATACACTGTGGTGTGTGTGTGTGTGTTGTCAAAGGACATCCTGGGCATGAAATAGCTCATCCCACAGTGGAGCTCTGTGATCTCATAGGTTGAAAATGAACACGCTAATTTGTTAGCAATATTTACACTGAATGTGGCAAACCACGTTTTCCTTCCTACTCTACTCAACCATGACTGGCTCACAGACCAGTAGACACTGCAACTCTGTGGGCACCTCACTATGGTATTCACAGACATGAATGACCTTGGTTGTGCCGATATTCATGCCACGCTCTGGGGTACAAGGGGTAATATATATTATATATCAGACCAGATTCTGAGGATGTCAGCAATGTTTTAAATTATACTGACAGCATTCCGTGTTGGTTCAAATTATATTCATAGGTGGTTATAACATTCACTAGCTGCTGTTGAAATCTGAACATGGAAATGAGACAGTTCTAATTGACCTTTAGTTTGCAACTGATATTGTTTAAAGCAAGATCTCTCTCTCTCTCCCTCCCTCCCTCCCTCCCTCAGTGTCCATTTGACGGCTGTCCATGGCGGTTTGCCACCCCCTACAAGCTGAGAAGACACATAAAGAGCCATACTAAAGAAACTCCCTATCTTGTAAGTCAACATTTGGTTGTCCAACTAATGTAACCTGATTTATGATGGATGAATTCCACCAGTCTCTGGTGGTTGTCAGACCAACACTATTGGCTTCACTAGTAGAAGTCCTAGCCATGCAGTTGTGGAGTCATTCTCCATTTTTGATTTTATGCTCTGTATGGCCCAGCCCAATAAACAGAATTATTCATATTGATGTAACTGTCTAACCTCTGATCCCACTTAGCTCTAATGACATTCCACCACCAGCTAGTTGTTATGACTGTAAACTTAATATTATAATATTAACTCGCACACACGCACACACACACACACGCATGCACACACACACACACACATACAACACACACACAGTGCAAGGAGTGTGGGCGTGGCTTCAGTGTCCGCTACAACCTGCTCATGCACATCCAGACCATCCACAGTCAGCCTCAGAAGTTCAAGTGTCCGATGAGAGGCTGCAAGGACGCCTTCCACAGCCAGTCACGCTTGAACGGACACCTCAGGAGAGTGCACAAGAAAGACTGGAAGACATTGTACGTTGCTATGGTAATCTTCCACCATTGTTGGAGCAATTTGTTAGTATCATACGTACGGTGGTACGTATAGTAGGAATGGGCCAACTGTCCCATAGACACAATACAAAATGTTTTATGATCATATAAATTTAACAAAACCAAGTTAAGTATGCTCAGAGGCTCTCACTGACAGACAGAAAATTACATGCAAGGTTTAACAGAAACTTTCCTCAGCACTCGTAGAGAGCATTAGTGGGAAGACACATAGTGCCATTTTTGTTCTTACCTGCCCACTCCCTTCCTAACTGCATGACTTAATTACTTAAAAGGATTTCCAGAGAACTAGAATGGAGCGAGTCAACTTTGACAACACAAAGTAAGTTCTTTTCATGGGTACTACATTCCTTGATACTCGTTTTCATAGTAAATGGGTCATAACAAAAACTAGAAAGCTTTGAAACACGTATGCACATTAGCTATTATAGCATTGCAGTGCATGTAGTTGGTTATCCAGGCTTTTTTTAGGCACTAACCAGTCTCTAATAGTCTCCACACTGTAGTGTTGAAAAAACTGGAATGAACAAATAGTAAAAATTTCAGCTGTATAGGAATGGGCAGTGCTGAAATAAGTATTGGAACAAGGCATGTCTCAATTTGAGCACATGACTACTTCATTTTTATTCTTGATCCATCATAATAATTAAAATTAATGGTTTAAAGAATGATCTGTTCCCGCATCATTCATATTCCTACCAATCACTCGGCTAAGCAGTGGAATTAAGTACAGCAGGTAGGCTTAGATTGCAGGCCAAGACTTTGAACATAATAAAATTAATATGAAGCATTGCCCATTCCTACACTGCTTATTTTTTGGAATTTTTACGTATTGTTTGTAATCTTTGTGATTCAAGTCAGTAAAACTCTGTATTTTTTCCAGACAAGCTAAAGAGTTGAAATCTGATATGGAGAGTGGAATCAAGACGCCACCTGCAAAGTAAGCAACTTCACATTGCCAGGGATACAGTGGTATAATGATCTTGTCCTGTTTTGCTATGATGATGTTGTCCTATCCTGCTATATAGGTATGAGTGTCCTGAATGCAAGAGGGAGTGTTCGTCCCAGGCCAAACTGACGGCCCATCGCAGAACGCACAACACAGAGAAGTCATTCAAGTGCAGCGTGGAGGTATGTCACAAACAATGGCTAATTTACACCATTGTTTACCTTATGGTTCCAATAGTGTATGTAATTGTTAATAAACAACATATAGTCAGGAGTAGAGTGTTGAATTCCCCACTGACATATTTAGTGAGGGCTTGCAACACAACAGGAAGTAGTTTGGTTGGGATGAGTAGCGATATAGTTGTCACACACACACACACACACACACACACACACACACACACACACAGGGGTGTGAGAAGACGTTCACTAGCAGGGAGAGGCTGAACAAACATTCAGAGACTCACAAGAACAGCAAAAGGCAGTTCTCCTGCCCTCACAAGAACTGCAACCGGGTGTTCATCCGCCAGTGCCACTTGAAGAACCACCTCAAGATACACACCCACGACCACCAGTTTGTGTGCCCCGTCCTAGGTGAGACAGTAACCATGGTAACACGATCACCGCCTGGGAATATGGGAGGGTGTTGTGAAACATTTTAATGAAAGAGTTATATACCAGAGGTTGTTTCTGTTAGCTGGCTTTATACTGATTGTAGCGCACCATATTCCTCCATATATTTTACCTTGATCCAACAATAACCATTTGTGTGTGTGTGTGTGTGTGTGTGTGTGTGTCAGACTGCAGTCTGAAGTTCACCTCGGAGAGTGAGTACAACGTCCATCTCAACTCCCACATCAACTATGGCTACAAGTGCCCTCATCATGGCTGTGAGCTCAGCTTCCCCTGCAAAAAGAGACTGGCCTTCCACACACGAGTTGTGCACAACGCCACTCCCACCCCCAGCACTGGTAAGAGCATATTACATCATCATTACATCATTGTTTATTTGAAGGGAATTTTCACACAGTATAATCAAGTTGCTTGGCTAATGAGTGAACATCCTGCATTAGTGCCATTAATGGGATTGTGTGGTTTCCTCCCATTGCCGAGGTGTGGCTTCAGTGTCATCCTGTCAGGTGACCCAGCACTTCCTGCCAGCAGCCTATATAAGTAGCTGATCAGGTTCACAATTCCATTAGATTTTGCTGGGAGAACTTTCACCACATTTAGCCAACCAACCAGAAGACCCCTTTGTCCAGGGAGATATTTTTATTAGGTTATGTATACAATCCACTACTACCCTAATAATAATATTAATACCAACAACAAGAGATATTCTAGGCCCCCAAAACACACACATGCATGTAAGTTACCACACTCGCAGCTCTGAGTATAGTATACATTGTGAGGTTGACCCTGGTAATTATCCTACTATTAGGTGGTGCATCTAGCTCCTCATTATTGGAGGGTATCCAGCCGCATCTCCCCATTGTCTCTCTAGCCTCCTCTCTCACTACCACCTCATCTTCTCTCGTGGACAAAGAACTGGTCAAAGATGTCGATCTTCCTGGGCTGTCTGTTGAAGACATTGAAGCTATCTTGTCTGAGAATGAGAACTGGTCTGGAGTTCAGATTGACCAGTTCCTGCGCTCTGCTGTCGACCTGAGTGAAATTGAGTCCAAGCTGTTCTCCAGCAACGCTGGCTACGAGTCAGACAGTGGTTACTCCACCTACGATGTCAGTCCCATCACCAGCTCTGCCTCGTCTCACCTCCACAATCAGCTCAACTGTGTAGCTCCCCAACTGATGGCCGTGGAAGCTGCACCCCTCTTCTCTATCTCTCCCTCTGCTGCTCCATCCTTCACTCCTCTCTCTCACCTCCAAGCCCCGCCATTACTCCACGAGGCCACTGTGAGTCCTTGTACCACCGATGGAGGCTTCTTCTCGCCCAGTTCAGAGTTCAGTTCTCTCGCCAACACTCCCAGTCAAGAGGGCGTGTTCTTCTCCTCTCAGCCTCCGTGTCCAGTCTTCTCCGCGTGTGTCCAATCTCATCCGTATCCTACCCATGACTTCACTCTCAACTCCGATGCTGTCAATAACGGAGACTCCACTATTCCGTGTTTCAGTTCTCAGATCCCTGACATCTTATTGTCAGGAGCTCCCCTCAAACACTCCATCAGTGCTAGGAGAGCCAGCGACAGCCAGCTCATCTGCACTCCCGAGCAACTCAAAGCCACGCCTCTTCAATCTCGGAGTGTCCCTAACCTTGGGAGCCTGGCCCGGGAACCAGAGCTAGCTGCAGAAGTGTCTGCTGTCACGATAAAGTCTGAGCCCAACAGCTGCCTGCCAGCGTGTTCCCTGGGACACCAAGCCCCTCCCCCAGCTCCGATGCAAGTGCTGAGTGCACTCTGTACCAAAACACCTGGCCTCTGTAAACTGCTGACGTCAGCAAATCACACAGACATTGCTAAGACCGTTCCGTCTCTTCAGATGGACCCAGCCGATGCTGTCCTCCTGCAGAGCACCATCACCATGGTAACCAACGAACAGCTGGCAGAGTTGCAGAACACTCTACCATCTTGTAACCATGGCAATACGTACCAAGATGCCCATCAACAGGTATCCAAGAGTTCAAAGGTCAAGGTACCCAAATCTGGTACCACCTCAATGAAGGCTGGAGGTCGTAAGAAGAGCCAGTGGCCTCGTTCGATGAGCAAGGCCAACCTGATGGCCTTCAGGCAACACATCCTCAACAAGCTGAAGAGAGGCAGCGATGAAAATACTACCGAGTCAGCAGATCAGGAGACAAAGGGTAACATACCTTTACTCTCGAAATGTGAGTCTCTATCTTGCCCTCCGAATTACGAGGTCCAGGTGACATGTGAGCAGAATGGCCACACCCCCTCTGGAGTGCGTTGCCATAGTGACCCAGGGAAAGTGTTGCATCATCAGCACTCGTCCGACTGTGGTATACAGCTCCAAGGAACGTACTCCTCTGATCTGCTGTCGGCCTTCCAGTTCAACCCTGACACCCTCCTGGCGTCGTCCCTCGAAGACTGCCTCCTGGAGAACATGGAACAGGTCAAGTTTGAAGACAGTGACAGTCTCGATAATGAGATCACTCAGTTCTTGACGGATGCCACAACGCCACTAGCTGAGACACCTTGTCACAGTGCCCAGACCTCCCCCACCCACTTCACCGGTGGTCCCAGCCAACCCTCTTCTCCTCCGGCCTCCATGACTACCACTGCCGTCCCACAATCAGGCTTCCTGGTAGCAGGACAGGCCACTTCGTTAACTCATTCGTCCTACAATATATCAGGACAAGTCATTAGTGCTGCTGTTCGTCCTACCAATGAAGCCTCGTTCTCTTGCTATCCGAATGTTGTGGGCGAGACTTATCAGCAGACGTTGCTGGAAATGGATCGCGATCCGTTGCTAGGGGGCAGCAACCCCATGCTGCAGACTGCTGGAATCATTGAACCTTTTGACATGTGAAGAATGTCATTACTAGTCCTCCAATTTTTATTATTAGAAGAAAAACTTTTAGTAAATTTTTTCCTCCATTCTATTTCAATTCAATGTGGAATGATCTATTGATTCACTCTTTTTTGTTTTGTGTTTTTGTGTACAAATTTTTATTTGAATTTCTATTTCTGCTTATTGTCCAGCTGATTTAAAATCGCTACCTAACATTTTAAATGATGATCTAAACTTCTGTATCATTTTCTCTTTATATTGCAATTGATGTTTTTCCTTTTGTGCACACTGGATGTGGAATGAGAAGATTGTTTTCAAAATAATTAAGTTTTAATGTTTGCTATTGGCATTAATTTTACTGAGCATGCGCAGTGGAGGTATATAACTCCCATAGGGTATTAGCTGTTGTAGAGAGAGAGAAAAAGAGAGAGAGGATGGCTGCTCTAGTGACAGGAGGACCTCACCCGACAGAGAGACAGTTGAAGCAGACTCTCAGAAACACAAAGGTATCTCCTAACTAGCTACAATATTACTATAGTGCTGGCTGCTGTAGTATAAAGTAATGGAAGTCCATGGCAAAGATGCATAAAAATATAACCAGCAATATGAAAGAGTATAATACCTTGTCATTCAACCATCACATGTACTCATATAGTTACTGTTAGATGTAAAGACTGAGCAGGTCAAATAATGTTTGTACGTAGCTATATGCCATTGCATGGCAACTGCAGTTGCTAGGAGGCCATGGCTAGTTGGGATTGGATGAAACTCTTCCCAAAAAT
This sequence comes from Tethya wilhelma, assembly GCA_964030475.1. Taxonomy (NCBI): domain Eukaryota; kingdom Metazoa; phylum Porifera; class Demospongiae; order Tethyida; family Tethyidae; genus Tethya; species Tethya wilhelma. The sequence goes on along the minus strand of CAXIPT010000009.1, from coordinate 1,510,813 downwards.
AAGCTTGTCAACATGAAATCTAATAAACAATGATGTTTGTTTTAAAAACTGATACGTGTTTGGGAGTTAATCTGTTGACTGATCAACAATTCTTAGTAAAGTGATGCAAACACCACCCACTCATGAACACACTGTCTCTCTGCCTTCAGTATAGCCACTACAGTGTGACAGCCAGGCACCTCATCGCTGTTGTGGATAGCTACACTAATCTAAAGCCGTCCATAAAGGAATTCGGTAAGTAATGCACTATAATTATGATTGCTGCAGTGTATAAATTATCGGGCATTTGTTTTCAGTTTATCCAGATGGCAGGAGGGCTGATCTAATGCAAGTGAATGGGACACTGCCAGTCAAAATCATTGGTAGGCATCAGTAATACCATATTTTGATATTGATCACATGACTGTATGTCCTCACCTTATGGTATACAGACCACCAGTACAACATCCCAATTAGGGTGTGGCTGCAGAGGGGTTACCCCAAAGAGCGTCCCCTGATCTACATCAACCCGACATCAGACATGGCCATTGCACCCGTGGACTACATTGAAGACGACGGATCTGTCGATACATCTCTCCTCTATGAGTGGAAGGAGGGCAAGTCAGACCTGCTCACTTTGATGAAGGCCCTGAGGTTGAAGTTCTCGCAGGAGCCTCCGCTGTACACGGTCACCTCCCACCATTCATCTCTCCCTCGGATGGTGACGCCACCTTCCCGATCCCCCGTCAACTCCTTCACCACCAGCCGTCCTGCTTCAGCTGCGCCACAAGTGGTGATCTCTTGCGGGCACGAACAGGAGATGATTCAAATGAAGTTGGACATGGAGACCCAAAACAAAGAAATAGAAGAATTGAAGGAAGCTCTTCACCTAACACACGCCCAGATTGCAGATAGCGAGGACACCATTGCCAGACTGGAGTACCAGATGAAGAGGCAGAGAGTGTCTGTGAGGAACAGCTTCTCCAGTGGCGTGTTGGATGCCATGCAGAAAGAGATGACACGAGAAATTGAAGATGAAAGAAAGGAAAAAGAAACGTACAGGAAGCGACTTGATTCCATGGTGTCTGAGATCACACAGGTATAGCTAACACACACACAGTCTGTATGTGATGATGGTAGATTCATAACCTCTTTAATTGTTATTTCCATATAAGGTACGTGAAGATATTGCCATCTTGGGTGTAGAAAATGAAGAATATCAACAGAGGTTAAAGGTCACAAAACTGCAACTTCAAAACTCTCTCAAAACAATATCGGAGTTACAACAAATGAACTCTGACCTTGAAAAGAAACTGACGACTCAGCACAATCCAACAGAGGAACAAATGAAGGCAGCTGAAGAAGAGGTTGCCATGGCAACCAAGATGATAGAACAGTTAGAGAAGTTTTGTGATTTGCTGACTCAGCAAATGAAAGAGGGAGAAAAGAGATGGGATGCAGAGAAGACTGAACTGCTCCAGAAACTGAATGATTTGTCACACGCCAGAGAATTAGAGCATCAGCAGCTGCTCAAGGAAAACAAAGAATTGGAAACCAAATTAGCTGACACGTTGCGTTCAATGAAGAAGTCCAGGAACAAGTTGGAAGGTGAAACCAGCTCACAGTTGGTCAGGGGTACATCGCAGGAGCTGACTCATGCTGAGTTGGTGGAAGAGAATGGGAGGTTCAAGTCAATGTTGGAGGAGTCTCTGAGGAACATCAAATCTCTTGAACAGTCAAAGAAACAATTGGAGATTACTCTCAAATTAAGCTTAAAGAAAGTTTCAGAACTAGAAAAACAGATCAAAGAACAGCCACCACAGGCAGCGCTACCACCGAGCACTGTGAAGACTGAATGTAAAGACACAAGTACAGAAGCCCACATCATTGATAGGCTGTTTGCTATCAGCTCTAGCGAGGTCCAGCTCAGCCAGACTGTGCTCTCTACCAAGGCCTGGGGAGATGAAGTGGAAGGCAAGTTTCGAGGGAAAGCAGTAGCTGTGAAATGTTTCCACAAAGAGTATTTGTCTTGTGTTCCTAAAGCGCAAGTTGAGAGAGAGATCAGTGTCATGGCGGAGCTACGTCACCCTAACCTCCTTCTCTTTATGGGAGCTGTCCTGGACTCACCAGCTGGACCAATGATCGTCACTGAGCTGCTCAGCTGTACCCTGAGATACGCCCACCAGGAGAGACTGATTGAACACCGCGGGAAACTTTATATTATGATTGATATTGCACTGGCGTTGAACTATCTCCATCAACAGAGCACACCCATCACTCACAGAGGCATCACCAGCTCCAATACACTATTGGAACAGTTGGCAGACAATAAATGGAGAGCCAAACTATCAGATTGTGTTTCACAAAGTCTAATCCATCTCGCAGCAGCTCGTGACAAAGAAGCACTGGTTTACTCCCCACCTGAAACAAGAACTGTAACCCCCCAACAGCCCTCTCCTTCAGCCGATGTCTACAGCTATGGCATCCTCCTCATGGAGGTCACCAGCGAGGCGTTGCCAGGGGAACTAGAGACAGCCACTTCAATGTGGCCTCAAGTGTTGCAGATTATAACAGAGTGCCTGGATACGGAGCCTAGCAACAGGCCCACAATGAACCACATCATACAGGAATTGGAAAACATGGAAACAGACAATTGACGAAATATATAAATTTATAGGGACAATGCTCTTTATAAGACAGTTTGAAACTACCAATAATTATTATGGAGGGTTAAAATAATGCGTGATATCTACTGTTGTTGTTTGTAGAAAAAAATAATCATTTTTTATTTCTTTCATAAACTTCCTTTGCAAAGTCATTCATATCTGCAATATTATCACAGTAATAATAATATGGTTCGTACACTTAATGCCATGCAAGTTGCCACGTACAATGACCAGCTGCTCTTACCTAGTGGAACTCTTCTCTGTGGTTTCTTGTACTTCCGTTTGACTCTGATCCTCTTGGCTGTGGGCACCCACCACGCCTTTCTGGTGGCATAGCACAGCCATATCGACAGCACCATTAGTACTAGGATGGCCACACCCACCACACAATACACCAGTATCATGTACCATTGGGTCCATAGGAAGAACACTTCAGCTGTAGAGAGACAATGATGTCACAAGTATTACTATATATAGTAACAAATACATACCATCGTCAATGCGTATATTGAGTGTTTGTGATGCATTAGCTCCAGTGACATCGACTCCAATGCAAGTGTACAGGCCACTGTCCTCCGCACTGGCAGCCTCTACGTTGAGCCTCCCTCTGCCATCCACCACTGGCCCTGGGGTACTCTCATTCAACTCCCTTGGGATGCTACACATTACATTTACCATCTCTAGCTCTGGCACATTGGGTCTGGTGATCGATGGACTTACCTCTCTCTAGAGGGACCCCGCCAGAGGAAGAGGCTAGGACCAGGAATACCAGATACTGGACATTCTACAAATGGCTCATCAGAATTCACTTCCACCTTTACCAGCCCAATTCCAACAGTGCCTTCTCTGTACGGGGGTCTGTAGTCTAATAACACACACACACACACACACACACACACATACCAATAATAATACAATTATATTTGAGATAGTCACTTAATGATATCCATTTATGTAATGACTCAATAGCTAGGCTCACACTGTAGTACCTGATATATTGAGAGCGGCAGTGGCCTCTCCTATCACTGTTTCATTGAGTACCACTGCACATGTGTAAGTGCTGATGTCAGCATATGTGGCATTACTGATCCTGATTCCAGTACTGGTCTGCATGATCCTAGAATTGGGCAGAAACATCACGACCTCTTGACCTTTCCTCCATTCCAAAGTCCCCTCTTCAAGTGAAGTAGCACACACCATCTCTGCATCGCTGCCTCGAGAGACAACCACCATATTAGGAACTACAGTCACCACTGCATCAGCTGAAAGAGATAAACATTGCAGATAAACTAACAGACGTTGCACATTGACATTAAGAGATCCTGCAGATCTAAATAGATCGATCAACCCACTGAGTATGCTGAGGTAGAATGGTGCTGTCATTTCATCCACCTGGTTGCCACTGCTACCATGAGTTACAACTGATCTGCACCAATATTGCCCCTCATCACTGAAGCTGTTCACTGCCAGTGTCAATGTCTCATTGTATGAAGTAAATCCCTCTCTCACTGTGGTCCCACTGCTGCCTGGCCCATCTCTGCATGTGTAGGAGAGAATACACTGCCAATGAATTGCATACAAATACTACTGCAGTCTCTCACAATATGGCTGATGGCTGTCCTTCTGCTTTGGCTACTGTGATGCTCAGGGTGTGATTGACATATCCTTCCACTGTCACACTGCACGTGAGCTCCACCCTCTCTCCAATGTTAGCAGTGTAGTTGCTAGTTCTGACAACAACTTGACCGCTGCACAATGCTGTATGCAGAGACACCATTATCACAACATCGTATTTCAGTGCCATTGGCTCACCTGTCGCTAACAGCAGCTTCAACAGCGAAACTAAAACGCTCCAACTCATGTTTTGAACTACTCTGCCACACCCTCGTTGGAATTAACGTTTAGTCAGTAAACGGAGTTAACCGGAGAACGTTGCAAGCATGCGCGGTAAGGGATGATTAATTATTACTGAGCATGCGTAGTAGAGTTAAATTGTGAGTTTCTCTATTTCCCCACCCCTCTTGCGTCAACTGTCGCTTTGTCGGCTTGCTTTGTTTTATCTCCACATTTATTGTGTGATGGCACAATTATAGGGACCTTCGGTTATTTTCAGAGCTATAGAGCCAGGGTTATTAGGCTGGAAGGGGGAGAGGAAAGGGTTCTCATCACATATGATGGGTTTAGGTTCTTGGGTTCTCATCACTTATGATGGGTTTAGGTTCTTGGGTTCTCATCACTGTATGATGGATTTAGGTTCTTGGGTTCTTATCACTTATGATGGGTTTAGGTTCTTGGGTTCTCATCACATATGATGGGTTTAGGTTCTTGGGTTCTCATCACTTATGATGGGTTTAGGTTCTTGGGTTGTCATCACTGTATGATGGATTTAGGTTCTTGGTTTCTTATCACGTATGATAGTTTTAGGTTCTTGGTTTCTTATAACGTATGATGGGTTTAGGTTCTTGGGTTCTCATCACGTTTGATGGGTTTAGGTTCTTGGTTTCTCATCACGTGTGATGGGTTCAGGTTCTTGGGTTCTCATCACATGTGATGGGTTTAGGTTCTTGGGTTCTCATCACGTGTGATGGCTTTAGGTTCTTGGTTTCTGATCACGTGTGATGGGTTTAGGTTCTTGGGTTCTCATCACTTATGATGGGTTTAGGTTCTTGGTTTCTCATCACTTATGATGGGTTAAGGTTCTTGGTTTCTCATCACGTATGATGGCTTTAGGGTCTTGGGTTCTCATCACGTATGATGGGTTTAGGTTCTTGGTTTCTCATCATGTATGATGGGTTTAGGTTCTTGGGTTCTCATCACTTATGATGGGTTTAGGTTCTTGGTTTCTCATCACTTATGATGAGTTTAGGTTCTTGGTTTCTCATCACTTATGATGGCTTTAGGTTCTTGGGTTCTCATCACTTATGATGGGTTTAGGTTCTTGGTTTCTCATCACTTATGATGGGTTTAGGTTCTTGGGTTCTCATCACGTATGATGGCTTAGGTTCTTGGGTTCTCATCAGGTATGATGGGTTTAGGTTCTTGGCACAGTTTCTGATCATGTATGATGGGTTTAGGTTCTTGGGTTCTCATCACTTATGATGGGTTTAGGTTCTTGGGTTCTCATCACTTATGATGGGTTCTTGGTTTCTCATCACGTATGATGGGTTTAGGTTCTTGGTTTCTCATCACAAATGATGGGTTTAGGTTCTTGGTTTCTCATCACTTATAATGGGTTTAGGTTCTTGGTTTCTCATCACGTATGATGGTTTTAGGTTCTTGGGTTCTCATCACGTATGATGGGTCCACCCAAGTAAAAGAGGTCTTTGCCCATATATATTGGGAGGGAATGAAGCCTCTACTTGAATTTGGAACTGGTATTTAGAACGCATGCTCAAGGTTGTATAAATAATGCCTAGTTGCTCGGGACTACTAGTACAATGAAGGCACCAAGCGCCTGAAGGTGCATAAGCCTTGGCACAATCTACTAGCAATGCTGCATGATGCACAACCATACAAGAATGCATAACCTCATCATCCAATTAACCAACCCCTAGTTATAATAACCTCTATTTAGCAGATGCAATACAGTACTGAATGCTAAGTAGTTTAGTTTCTTGATTAGTGCCAGTCTCATTATTATAGAGTCATATATGAGCATGTGTGAGTATTCATGTCAGTATCACGCAAGTCAATAATCTCTTTTGTTTTTGTCTTTCTAACTTTTTTTGCCTAGATCTCGCATACATGTTGACAACAGATGACCAGAAGAGGTGAGAGTTTCTAGCCTGCTTGCTACCACTCTTGCAGAATGTTCATGGTTATACCAGCAATTCAAATCAATATCAGCCGCACAATCTATTTCCCTGCCGGCACTCAGTGTCAGTATGGAGAGACTTTTTTTTAGGAGTCTGGACTTGAGCCAAAAGGCTTTTTAGCTTCTCTAGCTAAAGAATATAATTGGATAGCTGATTTGTTGGTAGCTAAGCCTTTATGCCATAAATAGTAGGACTGGCATTTTGTAGAAGCATAGATATTATATTACAATTAATTGCATTCCATTTAGCGTCACGTCTCCAATGAATCTCATTAACGAAACCCAACTAACATTTCTATGGGTCAAATTAGCACTATAAATAGGGACACTAAACTAGCCCTAGCCCTAGCACTAAGACTTTCTTTCTACTGTGTGTACAAAGTGTTCTAGAACACAACAAAACATTAGCTATGCACAAGGCAGTGGCCTGCTGACATCTGAGCCAGCCACGATTTGTTTGTGGCTCTTTTCTTAGAAAAACTCAGTGTCTGACCCTGGAGTGAAGAGTGAACAATTAGCATATGTGGTTCAGAGTTTTGCCAGTTCTTCAAATTTTGAGTTCTAAAATACACTGCCATATCGCGTATCTAAAATAACTGGCCTGTACTGATAATCATATTCATGACCGGGCTATAATCATATTCATGACCCAAATTGCCACTGTACATCGTAATCTCACCCAGAAATAGTAGCACTTCCGTCTTTTACGGATAGCCAGCGCGATCTATGCGCAAATGGGCTGATAATGTATTCATGAACAGAATTTAGAAGGAGGAGCCTGGGTACGAGGCAAAGGCTTTTTAGCTTCTCTAGCTAAAAGAATAAACTTGGATAGCTGATTTCTTGGTAGCTAAGCCATTATTCTATAGTTAGAAGCCTGGAGAAGCTGTTTTCACAATATTACATTTTACGGTGCGGTATTAATTACATTCCATTTAGCGCGTATGATTACGTCACTTATTTAAATCAATTAACTGCATTCCATTTAGCGTCACGGCTTCCGTCTTCAATGAATCTCATTAACCGAAACCCAACTAACATTTTCTGTCCGCGAACCAGCACTATAAATAGGGACTCGCAACTATATATAGTAAGTGTGTTAGTGAAGCGGGGCTATGGCAGGAGTCAAATACTGCCTAAGGTTCATCACATACATGGTCTGGGGGCCGTGGTGAGTCTCCCCTGAAATATATGCCTCGCTTACTGCATACTTACATTCAGTTGAGCATATAGTTGCCCACCTACTCGCAGAACCTATGTCAGTCATAGCGCCTTTGTGACTGGCATGCCGTGTACGGGGTAGGTGGGAAAAAGGGATGGAAGGTACGTGTAAGCCCTTGATCGTGCAGCGCTAGCACAGTCATAATGACAAGGTCAAGGCTCGTACTGGAAATCCCCGCTCAACATTTTTTTTCATAGCTGTTGTATATGTAGTCATATCTCCGTCTAGGAAGGTCGTATTGAGCTGGGGTTGGTACCATTGTGATCAGCTTGAAGAGATTTAGTTTTTATATACATTATTAAGCTTTCTAGTGCAACTATTTCTACGCCCGGTGGCACAGCAAAATTAGATGTTAGGCTTGTTGTATACAACTCTATAATCACTATTAGCCTCGTACCCAGGCTCTCCCCTTTTTCCCCTGGTTTACGAGGCAAGTGCAAATCCTCGCTCAGGGCAGCGTGCACGCCTATTTCTTGCTTTGTTTTCATGTATTTAGAACAAAGTCAGGCTCGTCAGTTTCGAAACACAATTCAGTTCATTTTGGGCTGGCGTCTAGAAAACCAGCTAGAAGCAAAAATTTGACTTATAGAGCTAACTTGAACAGTTTTACATTCATAGTTAGTGCATGCACGAAGTTATTCAGCGTAGATTTGAAGCAAATCGAAGTTTGAAGATTGTCTTGGGTCGTCAATTTCAAAAACTAAATTCAGGCAAATCCCGGGATCCCAGCAGCGCCCAGAAAACCAGTTAGAAGCAGAAATTTGATTCATACAGAGAACGTAGACAGTCCTACCTTCGAGGTAAGTGAGCACATGAAGTTATTCCATCTGGAGCGACTTAGAGCGACTTTTCAAATCTTGCCCAAACATTACCACCACTACCGGTATACCATAAATTTTATGTGAATAAGAGCATAGTAAGAGGTTAATTGCCGCCACGTACGTCACGCCCGGCGCCCATATGGCCATGCATAGCGCATTTGGACTTAGTAAGTTTGTCGATTCTTTACCAACTGCATGGTAAATGGTCGTCAAATAAAAAAATAAAAAGGCACGGTACGTACGCGCATTCACGTGGTGCAAGCGATAGAATTGTATTGGCAGGAAATCCTCTCGCCAAATGAATGCTGAAGCCAAAGGGTATGTAAAGCGAAGGTGTAATTTGACCGTCTTAGGAGCGCCTGCTTCACTGTCAACTCCAATTATCGAAGGTTTCAACAGAGGGACGATCTATATTCCGCTCGAAGAGATCGAGCTGCGATGAATCGTAACAGTATGAGCAGTATCAGTAGCACCAGTCGGCCACCGCTCTCTCCCAGTGACAGCTGCGTCAGCCTGGGCTCCTTCAGGCCGTCTCTGGTGTGGCTCTTCAACCACATCCGTCACGAGGACCGCGAGAACCTCTCCAAAGACGACCTCTGTCACTTGCTGGGCACTAACATAGACAGTGGTCAGCTGGATGAAGCTTTTGAGAGGCTGGACCTAGATGGGGATGGACAGATCTCATTAGAGGAGTTCATTGCGGGATTTGCCACCTTCTGGAAGGAAGCCCCTCACACCCCTGCACCTCAGGATAAAGGCGTGTTTGGGTTCCCGGGAGCTCGGCGTATGATTGAAGAACATTACGAGAGTTCAAAATATGCGTCACATGACTCGAGAGAGGGATCACATGACACAGAAGAGGCTCCGACGCCAGAGTTTCAAGGAGCACTGAATGTACTTTCATCTCACAACAGGTGAGCCGGCCATAACTAGGATAGAAACAGAGAGACAATGGTTTCCCCAATGTATCTCCATACTGTGAATGGTTCCTATCATAGTTATCATAATTTCCATATCTCGTGCATCATTTATGATATGTGTTTGTGATGGATTTTGATTACCATATTTGGTGCATTTTTCTCTGCAGACACAGCATTGAGAACCTGTGGCGCTCCATTCGTGAAGCTAACCCGGAGCTGTTGGCCGACTTTGAGGATTTCGTTGGTGAAGTAGCTGAAGAGGTCGAAGTAGCTCAGAGAGCACTGGA
>CAXIPT010000009.1:1488604-1496104 GCA_964030475.1 Tethya wilhelma | reverse complement strand
TCACTACTCACTGCAGTGCTGGTTCAGGTGCAACATACCTCTGAGAGACGGATGAAAACACCGCGATCGTTTCTATCAACATCAAAGAAGAACTTCTTCCCCCCAGCTCTGACCTCGCGATTCTCAGGCAGGGGTTCGGAAGGTTGAGGGGGATTGACACTGGCCCCTGTAGCACCGCCATCATCAGTGTCGTCCAAGAGAGAGATGAAGGCATCTCTGAACTGGTTCAACTCCTCTCCAGGAATGGCGACAAAGGTCTTGTTCCCGGCTAGCATGGTCAGCTTGAGGAAACGACCCCGCTGGTTTTGACGGAGATCAACATAGTAGCGCCTTCTTCCTTGGCTGAAGCTGTCCCTATAATTATAGCACCAATTACAGTAACGAGAGTTGATAAGAGAGGTGTGAAATAAATCTCACGTCTTAAGTCTCTCTGATTCTGACACCTCCTCAGAAATGGGAGGCAGTCGCTGGTACTCAGCAACAAACTCATTTAGGATTGAACGAAATGTGGAAGCTGTTTCAAAGCTGAATATGATCCTTCCTCGGCTCATGGAGGACCCCTGAGCACCAGGACTCTTCTATGGAGACAAAATCACACGTTGTTTGATAGTAACACCTATTATTACACCACGACCACACACACACACACACACACACACACACACACACACACACACACACACACACACACACACACACACACACACACACACACANCACACACACACACACACACACACACACACACACACACACACACACACACACACACACACACACACACACACACACACACACACACCTCAATAATCTTGACAAACTTGCCCTGATCATTGGACCTCAGCTCGATCTCGATCCTCTTGTTCTCCAGATCGAGTTCTTTTCGACCCAATTCCAAGGATTCTGCAAACAACAAGTGGCAAACAAGAAGCTGATGAGCCAGGAACATGCAAGGGAGATCACGCCCCATTTAGGGGGGCATTTCACCTTGGAAAATATCCTGTCTAGGCGGCCCTCGGGGTCCCCTGCCTCTGCCTCTACCTCGACCAGCCATTCTTCTCCTCCAAAAGTCTTCTAAACTCTTCGCTCCAGCTCTCTAGGCGGACGATGGCATCACACCAGCACCCCACAAATCACAGGCACGCGTTGAAAACTCTCTACCGAATATCTATTTAAACGAATTCAGAAATTTTATAACACAATACACATGGGCTCCGCCCACACATATGACTGGATAAAATCATAAAATTTTTATAGCTTTTTTCTTTTTGAAGCTGGTACTTCCTCCTCTATAGAATCCACCCCTTTAATTAGAGACTCATCAAAGAGTACAGTTGGTCTTCTCTCTCTGGTGTAGAAGAGGATGTAGGCCTGGGCCTCAAAGACCTCGTCTATGGAGCACCTGGTCAGTCTGGCATCATTGCAGTGGACCCAGGAGCTGGCCTCGCTGTTCCAACAGTAGGAGGTGTAATGGCCGCTCTGGAAGCCAACGCCGTGATGCACCACGACACTGGAGAGCTGGTATGATGTCATCATCCTCTTGTCGCCATGGTAACTGCAGTAGCTAGACAAGTCCAAGTCTTGAGGGAAGTGAACAGGAATGTTAATTTTATGACGACTTCTGCCACACCATCTGAACCTCTTCAGATGAAACCGAATTACCTGTAGAACAGGAAAACAATTTTTTATAAAAAAAAAAATTATCATCAATTGTGTGCATGATCTCCATGTGATTAAATCAAAACTACACAGCTAGCGTTAGTTGGAACCATTGTACTAGAGTTGAATTGGTACCATTTCGCCTACTCCCATTTTGCCTACTAAGTGATGACCAGTACCATTTCGCTTACTTCAGAAAATGTGTTTACATCTAGTCTCTACCCCTGGTCCTAGCCCTAGCCCTAGCCCTAGCCCTAGTCCTAGTCCTAGCTAGTCTGGCTGGCCAGACTCTTCACACTGTGGGGGAAGAGCTAGGGCTAGGGCTAGGGCTAGGGCTAGGGCGAAGAGTCTGGCCAGCCAGACTAAGTCCTAGCCTTAGCCTTAGCCCTAGCCTTAGCCTTAGCCTTAGCCTTAGCCTTAGCCTTAGCCTTAGCCTTAGCCTACAATGGATTTTTTATGAGTGGGTGAAATGGTACTGGTCATTGTTTAGTAGGCAAAATGGGAGTAGGCGAAATGAGACTAACCTCCAAGTTGTCACAATGAGCTGGTCTTTTAATTCAACACAAAAACAAATTTGTAGCAGACAACATGTAAACTAACATACAAAGTTGATCTTTACCAGCTGTTGTTATTCTACTAGCTAGCTATAGAGCTGATGCAATGACTTACATCTGGACAGTGAGAAATGAGCAGTCTTTTGCTTGCATATTGGTTGCTATGGCGACAGTGGTCGCAGTGGTAGATCTGACCATCAAGATCTTCGCTCGATGTAAAGTGTTCAAGAATATCTGCAGAGAACAGGGTCACATGACATCAAAGCCTGCATCATGTGATGCAGCTTACCATGTAGACTACAGGAGGCTGTCTTGCTCTGAGAAGGATCTTGGTACCTAACATGAATGACGTAATCATTAGATCTCGTAAGTGAGTTTCTGGTTGGGTATTAGTCATAAGTAAATTATATTCTTGTTCACCAACCCAGTAAAAATATCAAACTTTAAATTCTGCCAACGTTTCGGTAACAATGCAGTTACCATCATCAGGGCAAATTTAAAGTTTGATATTTTCAATCTGTATACTGGGTTGGTGAACAAGAATATAATTTAATAATCATTACATCACCCTCAAAGATATACAATGGCACTAACGTTGGAGGGAACTCGAGAGAAAGGTCCCAGAACTCCTCCTCCAGGACAGAGCTGTGACCACACCCCTTATAGCTCACCTAAGACAATGGCATTGATGACCTTTGACCTTACAGTATTAAAGTCGATCTGGTTTGAGAATGCCGCCAGAAGTGAATTAATGAGATTCATAACCACACTTTGTCTGTGGGACAAAATAGCTAACTTTTGACTGGTAAGGCAAAGGAAGCTGAAAAAGCAACCAAAAGGATGGGAACGCTTTCCAATGGTGCTTGAAATTTTGAAATCGGTAGGATGTTATTCAAGTTTTTCCACTGGCATTCTCAAACCAGATGGACTTTAATGTATGGTACCTTGCTAATGAGTTTTCCTTGGAACAATGATGGGAGGAGCTTCCCCGGGAGGGTGTCCCTGTACGAGGGGAGGAGGGACGAGTGGGAAGGCCACGCCTCCAACTCCGACTGCAACTGGTCCAGGAATTCACTAAAATTGTTAATAAAATTTAATGTCAAAATACACAATGGTATTATTTGGTTGCAGTTTTGAAACAGTTCTTGCAATGTTTGTTGATTCGTGAGGTAATAATATGCACAGTTATTCTTGTTACCAGAGAAACTCCTGTGCGTCGTGCTGGCTGTAGCCATGGAAGGATGGCAGGAGCTGCCAGACAGCATTGAGGACAGCGTGGGGAGTGACCACCGCCCACTTCCCAGACCACATGACACGCACCAGAGCATGCATCTCAGCACTGAGGCACCTGCAGAGAGAGAGAGAGAGAGAGAGAGAGAGAGAGAGAGAGAGAGAGAGAGAGAGAGAGAATGCAGTAGTGAAGATTGGTGTATGTTCCTCTTACGGTGGTTCTTCATTGGTTGCCATAGTGATGTTCTCTTTGGACTGGCTGCCCCCCCTCCCTCCGACTAGACCAGATGACCTCCTTCTCCTCCTAGTTCGACCACGCCCACAAACTGGGCGTGTCTTCAATCGATTGAAGCACTCTATGGTGGTCTGTCTGAGGTAGGGGATTCTGGAGGCAGGAGGCGGGGTCTCAGGGAGCAACTCACGGAAACACTCCCTCAGGATGAAGATGTGACTGCCAACAATATCAGTGTAGAAAGTGTGTACAATAAGCATTAATAAACTACAGTCATGCTTGTCAATAAAAATGAACAAAATTTTTTGGAATACTTTTTCTTCTCACCCCAATGATTGTAGTACTGCGTTCATGTAGCATGTGTTGCCAAGGTTACGGAGTCCTGTCATCCCGGGAGTGATGAGCCTGCGCCTGCGCTTGCCAATGATGGGCGTGGCCACTTCCACTGGTGGGTGTGGCTACAAGAATAGGCACCGCATGTCATTACAGTGAAAAATTAATGATAATTAAAGGGGTTTACCTTTCTCGTAGAAGTAACATGGACTCTCCAGGTATTGAAAGCTCTTGAGAGAAGCAAATATCTACAGAAATGAAGACCTCACATCAAACAGCAGCGATGTTGCAGCTACAAAGGGTAAGCCATACCTCCAGTGACAGAGTGCCGTGTATCTCTTATCGGCAGCACTGTCAATGGCTGCCTCCACCTTACTCTCGCTGCGCTTGTAGAGGCTCTGTGCTGGTTTCATGAGCCGCCCACTGCGAGTGTAAGAGCCAGTGTAGTGCTGGGAGGCCACTTGGGAGAGGAGGCTCTGAATGAGCTGGATGTCACCAGAGCTGTTGTCATTCAACACATAGTCATCGCACAAGTAGCTAGAGAGAGAGAGAGAGAGAGAGAGAGAGAGAGAGAGAGAGAGAGAGAGAGAGAGAGANCCGACTGCAACTGGTCCAGGAATTCACTAAAATTGTTAATAAAATTTAATGTCAAAATACACAATGGTATTATTTGGTTGCAGTTTTGAAACAGTTCTTGCAATGTTTGTTGATTCGTGAGGTAATAATATGCACAGTTATTCTTGTTACCAGAGAAACTCCTGTGCGTCGTGCTGGCTGTAGCCATGGAAGGATGGCAGGAGCTGCCAGACAGCATTGAGGACAGCGTGGGGAGTGACCACCGCCCACTTCCCAGACCACATGACACGCACCAGAGCATGCATCTCAGCACTGAGGCACCTGCAGAGAGAGAGAGAGAGAGAGAGAGAGAGAGAGAGAGAGAGAGAGAGAGAGAGTGCAGTAGTGAAGATTGGTGTATGTTCCTCTTACGGTGGTTCTTCATTGGTTGCCATAGTGATGTTCTCTTTGGACTGGCTGCCCCCCCTCCCTCCGACTAGACCAGATGACCTCCTTCTCCTCCTAGTTCGACCACGCCCACAAACTGGGCGTGTCTTCAATCGATTGAAGCACTCTATGGTGGTCTGTCTGAGGTAGGGGATTCTGGAGGCAGGAGGCGGGGTCTCAGGGAGCAACTCACGGAAACACTCCCTCAGGATGAAGATGTGACTGCCAACAATATCAGTGTAGAAAGTGTGTACAATAAGCATTAATAAACTACAGTCATGCTTGTCAATAAAAATGAACAAAATTTTTTGGAATACTTTTTCTTCTCACCCCAATGATTGTAGTACTGCGTTCATGTAGCATGTGTTGCCAAGGTTACGGAGTCCTGTCATCCCGGGAGTGATGAGCCTGCGCCTGCGCTTGCCAATGATGGGCGTGGCCACTTCCACTGGTGGGTGTGGCTACAAGAATAGGCACCGCATGTCATTACAGTGAAAAATTAATGATAATTAAAGGGGTTTACCTTTCTCGTAGAAGTAACATGGACTCTCCAGGTATTGAAAGCTCTTGAGAGAAGCAAATATCTACAGAAATGAAGACCTCACATCAAACAGCAGCGATGTTGCAGCTACAAAGGGTAAGCCATACCTCCAGTGACAGAGTGCCGTGTATCTCTTATCGGCAGCACTGTCAATGGCTGCCTCCACCTTACTCTCGCTGCGCTTGTAGAGGCTCTGTGCTGGTTTCATGAGCCGCCCACTGCGAGTGTAAGAGCCAGTGTAGTGCTGGGAGGCCACTTGGGAGAGGAGGCTCTGAATGAGCTGGATGTCACCAGAGCTGTTGTCATTCAACACATAGTCATCGCACAAGTAGCTAGAGAGAGAGAGAGAGAGAGAGAGAGAGAGAGAGAGAGAGAGAGAGAGATCATGTCCTGTTGTGAATCTGATGGCACTATGCCTTAAAGTGCCTCACTGTGGCCTCTCTCCTGGCACACTGATTCATCAGCCACCCAGTGTTTTCATCTAAAGCTAGGGCTAGGGCTGGAACTAGGAAGCTAGGGGCTAGGGAATAGAGGCTAGGAGCTAGGGCTAGGGCTAGGGCTGGAACTAGGAAGCTAGGGGCTAGGGAATAGAGGCTAGGAGCTAGGGGCTAGGACTTTGCTAGCCCTAGTCTTAGCCTTAGCCTTAGCCTTAGACCTGGAAGAAAATTGCTTAGATGAAAATGGCTTGACTAAAACTTACATAAGGAAACAACCAAAACCTCTATCCAGTCTCTGTCAAAGAAGATATTATTATGCTGGTGAGAAGTTCTGACATTAGAGAAAATCATTTTTAAGCTATGACCTTCTATGTGGAAGCATCTTGTCTGTAGTGAGAAGCCCCTGGTGTCAGTCAGATAAAGCATATTTGAATTTATTTCCCAGAGAAAACAATGTGTGCAACCATTGAATGTTCTGTCAAACACACAGCTAATCTCAACAGCATACCCTGTGGCTACTCATCATCCAATAGAAAGGTAATTTTAAGACCTTAATTAAAGACAGGTGAAAGAGAAGCATCTTCTATTGACCTTGTACAGCCTGCACAGGCTCACCGAAGACATTTTCACTAACTATTAGGTCTCTACCTAGTCTGCAGGGGGTGGTAGTATCCATGGGAACTGTCCTTACATCAATGAAACACAGCTACAGTGAAGTGGATTCCACCCAGTGTGTTGGTGATATGGAAAGAAAGAACCTTGAATTTGTTTACATTGGCTTTAAGTACCCCCCACAGCACACCCAGCATAGCAGCTAGGTCATTTCAATAATACATTACAGCACCTGGGACTTTAAAAGGAGCTGTAGGAAGTACCTTCAGCTTCCCCAACAACAGAGAATCAATAGCTATGTATTCAATCATGAAAGAAAACTGGATTATCTGTGAACTGGATGATATCTAGACCAAAAAAATGAGAGCATTTCTCAGAGAAAACCATGGTGAACAATGTGCAACCATTCAAATTGGTCTACCATTAGTTTTGATAGGTGAAGATATAAAATGTATGTATGGAAATAGTGAATGCTAGCACTATAGACCTCTCAGACACACATGGGATGGAGCAAGCAATAGTCCAAAGTAAAAAGGAGGGGCTTCTCACCACACAAAGATGCTTCCACTGGCAGAAGGTCAAATGATTTTCTCCAATGGCATGGGAGAAATTATCTTCTTTGACAGAGTCCAGTCAGTATACTTATGAGCAGAGAAATTCTTACACCACTAGATTGGCCTAAGATAAAGCTACCTATTACTATCAATTAGTAGTTTGTGTGTGTTTCACTTTGTGCAAATGAAATGTCCATTGTTTAGCCTAAACTGATTGAAGTCAATAACCAGGAGGAGCAATAGGATAATGGGCTTACAGGTGTCAGTCAGATAAAGCTTCAGCTTTCTTTGACAGAGGCACGCGCGCACACACACACACACACACACACACACACACACACACACA
>CAXIPT010000009.1:1425078-1488533 GCA_964030475.1 Tethya wilhelma | reverse complement strand
GAGAGAGAGAGAGAGAGAGAGAGAGAGAGAGAGAGAGAGAGAGAGAGAGAGAGAGAGAGAGAGAATGCAGTAGTGAAGATTGGTGTATGTTCCTCTTACGGTGGTTCTTCATTGGTTGCCATAGTGATGTTCTCTTTGGACTGGCTGCCCCCCCTCCCTCCGACTAGACCAGATGACCTCCTTCTCCTCCTAGTTCGACCACGCCCACAAACTGGGCGTGTCTTCAATCGATTGAAGCACTCTATGGTGGTCTGTCTGAGGTAGGGGATTCTGGAGGCAGGAGGCGGGGTCTCAGGGAGCAACTCACGGAAACACTCCCTCAGGATGAAGATGTGACTGCCAACAATATCAGTGTAGAAAGTGTGTACAATAAGCATTAATAAACTACAGTCATGCTTGTCAATAAAAATGAACAAAATTTTTTGGAATACTTTTTCTTCTCACCCCAATGATTGTAGTACTGCGTTCATGTAGCATGTGTTGCCAAGGTTACGGAGTCCTGTCATCCCGGGAGTGATGAGCCTGCGCCTGCGCTTGCCAATGATGGGCGTGGCCACTTCCACTGGTGGGTGTGGCTACAAGAATAGGCACCGCATGTCATTACAGTGAAAAATTAATGATAATTAAAGGGGTTTACCTTTCTCGTAGAAGTAACATGGACTCTCCAGGTATTGAAAGCTCTTGAGAGAAGCAAATATCTACAGAAATGAAGACCTCACATCAAACAGCAGCGATGTTGCAGCTACAAAGGGTAAGCCATACCTCCAGTGACAGAGTGCCGTGTATCTCTTATCGGCAGCACTGTCAATGGCTGCCTCCACCTTACTCTCGCTGCGCTTGTAGAGGCTCTGTGCTGGTTTCATGAGCCGCCCACTGCGAGTGTAAGAGCCAGTGTAGTGCTGGGAGGCCACTTGGGAGAGGAGGCTCTGAATGAGCTGGATGTCACCAGAGCTGTTGTCATTCAACACATAGTCATCGCACAAGTAGCTAGAGAGAGAGAGAGAGAGAGAGAGAGAGAGAGAGAGAGAGAGAGAGAGAGAGAGATCAGACACTCATACTAGTGGTGGTCATAAAATCCTACCAGTGGACATAGCCCCTGTTCACTTCAACTGCCAACGGATGCTGCAAACAATTAGAGAACCCCTGGCATAATCACCTCATTAGTGTCCATTAACATCCATTAGCACATGAGCTAACCTTGGTCAGTTTGAAGTGCTTCATTGCGTGTCCAAAGTTAGTCCTACCACACGCCACATTGCTGCACAGGAGACAGGCCTGGAGGGGGGTTGCCATGGTAACCATACCAACTGTGTGTGTGTGTGTGTCTTACCCAGACGGAGTCAGTGAAGCCACACTCGTTGCATGCCCAGCTCCGAGGGTTCAAGAAGGACGTCTTTGCTGCCAGCTGAACCTGTCTCACGTGAGGACAACCTTCAGCCATCCCTACATATTTGTAAACAAAAAATTTAAGTACAGTACCATATTTATTTATAAATTGCCATATCTACACACAATAAATTTCAAATAATAAAGATGTTTATGTCTACCAAATCACATAGTCTCTCTCACCGTCCGTCTAGCTTCCCTCTGACATCAACAGCCTCCGAGCAGCTGCTGCTGAGGGAGAGAAACCGTACGAGAAACAGTATCCGCATCCACCATCTCTAAATGCATAGTTGACCTTTGACCTCAAACCTACCACACCGACATTCTACTTACCAAAGGCCCCGCCCACTTTGAGATCTTATCCACATGCACCATTGTTTGGTGTGAAATCTGAGCTCACTAGGCAGAGAGAGAGGCAGAGAGAGAGGGAGAGAGAGAAAGAGAAGTGATGGATGTAGCAGATCTAAGAGAACAACTAGCCAGGCACGGACAGGATCACGTGCTGATGTTCGTGGACAAGCTGAATGAAGAGGAGAGACGAGGTCTGTTGAGTGATCTCAGAGACATTGACCTCGACAAGGTGACCAGGTGCTGGCAAGAGGCGCAGCAGACGCTCGCAGACACGCACGAGAAGAAAGATGAACATTTGCAGCCTCTGGACACGTCCATAGTTGGCTCCACTGCTAGGGATAAGGACAGGGTGACCAACTGGGAGGAAATTGGTATGGTAGGGAGATAGCAATAGTGCAACTTGTATAATTTGTTGATGAGTTAATGTTCATGTGGATGTGATGTACATGTTTGCTGTTGGGTGGTTAGGTTTGGAGAAGATTGCCAAGAATCAAGTAGCAGTGTTGTTGCTGGCTGGGGGTCAAGGTACACGATTAGGAGTGAACTATCCCAAGGGTATGTACGATGTTGGCCTTCCGTCAAAGAAGACCCTCTACCAAATCCAAGCTGAGCGCATCGTGAAGCTCCAGAGACTGGCAGGAGAAAAGTACAGCTGCCAGTGCACCATACCATGGTAAGGAGAGCAACAGCTGCTGGGCACTGGATTGAAGCAATAATGGGTGGTTTCTCTCTCTTTCTCTCTCTCTCTCCCCCCAGGTACATCATGACCAGTGAACATACTAAAGAACCGACCATTGCATTCTTTGTTAAACACAGGTACACCCCTATTATTATTATTATTATTATTATTATTATTATTATTATTATTACTACTACTATATATCTCCAATGGAAGACTCATTTAATGATGTGTACTTGCAGTTATTTTGGCCTGGATCCCAGCAATGTGGTCGTGTTTGAACAGAACACACTACCTTGTCTTGACTTCTCAGGCAAGATCATCCTCAGTGAGCGCCATAGAGTGGCGAGGGCTCCTGATGGCAATGGTGGACTTTACGGTGCTCTCAGCCAGCCCTCCAACACAGTGTTGGCTGACATGGAGAGAAGGGGGATCCAGTTCATCCACGTCTACTGTGTGGACAACATCCTAGTGAAGATGGCAGACCCTGTCTTTGTGGGCTTCTGTGTTCACAAGCAAGCTGAGTGTGGAGCTAAGGTTAGTAAGTCAACAATGGGTGCAGCTGGAAGGGGTAGTTTTAAAGAGTCCATTTGTACTAACAAATTAGTAGTGTGAGTGTATAGGTCAGCAAGCTAACAATGAATGGAGTAGTTTCAGGGGGTCAATTTGTACTAACAGGCCAGCAAGTTAACAATGAATGTAGTAGTTTCAGTGTTGCTGTCTCCATGTATGTCCTCTAGGTAGTGAAGAAGGTATTCCCCACTGAGAAGGTGGGTGTGGTCTGTTGCTATAACAACCACTATCAGGTGGTGGAGTACAGCGAGCTGAGTGTGACCACTGCTGAGAAGAGAGATGCTGACGGAACTCTGACCTTTGACGCTGCAAACATTTGCAATCACTTCTTCACCCGAGATTTCCTCTCCAAAGTTTGCAAGTAAATACTCTTCCACTAGCAATAGTTAGCAATAATCATTGAAAGTGTTAATGTGTGCTATTTCTAATCACCAGGGATCATGTGACTCAGCTAACTCATCATATTGCCAAGAAAAAGATTCCTCATGTGAACAATGAAGGGTCAAAGGTCACTCCAACCTCTCCTAATGGAATTAAACTGGAGAAGTTTGTGTTTGATGTCTTCCAGTTTGCAAGGTACTGACCGTTGGCTGTCTCTAGTCAACGACAGTGCTAAAGTCCAGCTGGTTTGAGAATGCCAATAGAAAAAAATTGAATAACTAAATATCCAGCCAATTTTAAAATTTCAAAGCACCGTTGAAAAGCACTCGTTCTCCCCGTTCTTTTGGTTGCTTTTCCAGCTTCCTACGCCTTACCAGTCAACAGTTAGCTATTTTCCCCCATATAAAACGCATTGCATGAATCTCATTATTTCACTTCTGGTGGCATTCTCCAACCAGATGCACTTTTAGTGACCAGCTGTATCATTACGGTGTGTTCCCAGGTCATTTGCTGTGCTGGAGGTGCTGAGGGAGGATGAGTTCAGTCCCCTCAAGAACGGACCGGGAGCCGACAAGGACACACCAGCCACTGCCAGAGCAGCACTGCTGGACCTCCACTATCGTCAGATCCTCTTGGCTGGTGGCATCGTTACTGACAACCAAGGCAAAAAGATCCCTCTCATCCCACCAAGGTATGTATCTATACCGACAGCTATAGTTATGATAATAATAATAATAGCTTTACAACCATTGAGTGGCTGAAGGTCAAACACTTTGGAAAGTGATGCCTGATTTACATGTACACTAATGTTTAACTGTGGAATTGTATTATTATTGATTTTTTCTCTGCAGAGAGTCCACGAGTGAGATGAACAGCGAGGGAGAGGTGGTCTGTGAGATTTCACCGCTGATCTCTTACTTTGGCGAGGTAAAGCTGCACCCTATAGTC
Organism: Tethya wilhelma; assembly: GCA_964030475.1. NCBI lineage: Eukaryota > Metazoa > Porifera > Demospongiae > Tethyida > Tethyidae > Tethya > Tethya wilhelma. The sequence goes on along the minus strand of CAXIPT010000009.1, from coordinate 1,484,215 downwards.
ACACACACTGGGAGCTAAAACATTAATATTGTTAATTGAACTGATTGCAGGGGCTAGAGGATCTCTGTAAAGGTCAAACATTCAAGCCACCGTTACACTTTGAGTTGGAAGTCACCGACAGCAATGGAACTGGTTCCCCTGAGGTGAAGAGACCCAGGATAGAATAGCCTGGAGCACATGTACACTGGTGTTATTATCATATTTTGTGACAACTTATTTTTCTTAGCCTATACATGTTCATTTATTGTATATACTTTTATTTTGGAGTTATTATTGTAATATTATTTAAACAGGTTGGATTTTTTATTGTTAAAACAAACTATTATTGAAGTTCAATTATTTACAAGCTGGTAAAGGGGCGACACCGTTGGTGTGCGTCAATTAGAAATGGGCGACCCTCCAAAGACAAAGAGAAGAGAGCCCAGTGCTCTCAAGAACTTCCTCGCAGGAGGAGTTGGCGGAGCGTGTGTCGTTGTAACTGGACATCCTCTGGACACCATTAAGGTAGTCCCTCATATAGCTTGTTAATAAATGTATAATGGAATGTGTGTGTGTGTGTGTGTGTGTTCAGGTGAGACTTCAAACCCAACCCAAACCAGCGCCAGGAGAGGTACCATTGTTCACTGGAACGTTTGACTGTGCCTACAAGACGGTCAAGAATGAGGTAACATATTTAGCTAATAATCTGTGATCTGACTATAGTATGGATCATTTCCATTCAGGGTTTCCGTGGTCTGTATAAAGGGATGTTAGCTCCTCTGCTGGGAGTGACTCCCCTCTTTGCTGTGTGTTTCTTTGGCTATGGAATCGGTCAAAAGATACAGAAGAAACCCTCATCAGGAGAACTGACGTAAGAGTATGTCTTATGGTGCTCACTCAAGTTACGTGATAAGTGTTGTTTGATACAGGATAGCCCAGCACTTCAACGCTGGCATGGTGGCGGGACTTAGTACCACTCTGATCATGGTGCCGGGGGAGAGGGTCAAGTGCCTCATGCAGGTACCACTGGTGGGGATGTGGGAAGATATTGCTATGAGTTGTTTGGTGTCCATTGCTCCAGATCCAGATGTCGGCCAGCGCCAGTGAGGCCAAGTACAGCAGCTCCATTGATTGTGCCAAGAAGCTGTACAGAGAAGGAGGCATCACTAACCTGTACAGAGGCACCATGGCCACCATCATCAGAGATGTACCTGCTTCAGCGTTTTACTTTGGAACGTATGAATGGCTTTTGAGGAGCATGACTGCTGAAGGGAAGAGGTGAGCTAGTTCACTGGTCATGATGGCAGTCTTTAAACCAGGCTCTTCTCTCTCTCTCTCTCTCTCTCTCTCTCTCTCTCTAGTCGAGATCAACTCAGTCCTGGTCGTGTGCTAGTGGCTGGGGGTACAGCTGGTGTCATGAACTGGGTGGTGGCTATTGCTCCAGATACTCTAAAGTCACGCCTCCAAACAGCTCCTCCTGGCAAGTACAATGGAGTGAGAGATGTCTTCAGAGAACTGGTAACTAGCTCAGTACAATCTCTCAGCAATATTATCATTACCATATAATATTATGACCCTGGCATAGATACGAACTGAAGGTGTCACTGCTCTGTTTCGTGGCATCACTCCTGTCATGTTGAGGGCCTTCCCGGCTAACGCAGCTTGTTTCCTGGGGTTTGAAGTCACGCTCAAATTCCTCAATTGGCTAATGCCCAATTGGTAGGCAACTAGTAACTTATAGAGGAGACAACAGCAGCTGTATATTATTATTATTTATATTATTTGAATTCATTCTATTACTATAGTTAATATTGCACATTAATTTTGTACTATATACAGTACACATAATTTGCATAACTAATATTATTATTATTAATAAAGTTTATGCATTTTTTGGGATGAAAATTATTATACTGAGATAAAACCAGTGGTGCATGTGACATGAAGTCTGATGAGATGCATGATTGCAGGTGTTCAATATGCAAATGTGTCTCGGATGAACTTCCTCACAGTCCCAGCCACTCCATCACTGCCAACCTCGTAGGTCAACTGCAGGGTGGGCTTTAATTAGAGCAGATTGTACGAGAATAATTGAACCCCCTACACACTTACTCTGTGAAGGTATGGTTGGACGGATGAGAATCTTGTGTCAAACACATTTGGAAGATTTTCAGCTGTTGGGTTTCTTGGAACATATTCTGGTTTGTTGACAATCTGAGACACCAACAACACCTGAAGGAGAGATAGAGAGAGAGAGAGCTCTAGAAATAGTATCCTCTTACAATAGATAGAGAGAGAGAGAGAGAGAGAGAGAGAGAGAGAGAGAGACTCACAGCATCGCTGAGATCAGCAGTCAGAGTCTCCTGGTGTTTATGCCATTCTGAAATGGACAGCATGGAAATGTTAACTAGGAGCCTAAAACAAAAGATGTGAAATGACATCATCTCAGACTACCTTCCTCTGATGTCGGTTCTCTGACGTTCAATTGGACATGCCACACCTCCCAGTTCACAGTCTCAGCAGGTAGCAACCACCGACCTTTCTTCCTCTCAAAGAACTCCAGAGTTAGCTGCATACATGCAGTATGCAAAGAAAATGACCCCTTGCACCCAGTGAACAGGCAGTCAGTAATAAGACGGTAGCTAACCTTGCCTCCGGTNGACCAGGACTGAGTTGATCTCGACTAGAGAGAGAGAGAGAGAGAGAGAGAGAGAGAGAGAGAGACTCACAGCATCGCTGAGATCAGCTGTCAGAGTCTCCTGGTGTTTACGCCATTCTGAAATGGACAGCATGGAAATGTTAACTAAGACCTAAAACAAAAGATGTCAAATGACATCATCTCAGACTACCTTCCTCTGACGTCGGTTCTCTGACGTTTAATTGGACATGCCACACCTCCCAGTTCACAGTCTCGGCAGGTAGCAACCACCGACCTTTCTTCCGCTCAAAGAACTCCAGAGTTAGCTGCATACATACAGCACCCAGAGAATAAAGACCCCATGCACCCAGTGAACATGCAGCCAGTGATGAGATGGCGGCTAACCTTGCCTCCGGTAGGATGAGTTGGAGCTTGCTGACACAATGACGTGCAGAATCCACCAATCTGCTGACTCAGCACCTGGTCTAGTTCGGGTGAATTACATCTGACCTAGAGGAATGTATCATGGGAGCTCTTTAGGACAAGGACAGGACAAACTACGATAGGACAGGACAAACTGTGATAGGACAGGAGTGGTGACTTACGTATGTGAAGCCAACGGTTGTACAGTCTGTGTCTTCCATGCCAATGGATCCCACTGAGAAGGTGCCACTCTGATGGGAGCTGTATGTGTACTGCATGTGGAACAGTTGGACTAAAGTGAGTTGTGTGCATTACTATATCAGAATCACGTACCTTGCCTGTGGTGCGGTGGAAGAGAATAGTATGGAAGACAGCTACAGAAGATGCATGGCCCATAAAATTATGTATAAAATGAATTTATGACATAATACTCCTATTTTTACCTTTAGCCACTTCTTCCACTTGTCTCGGTGTGACAGTCTGTAAATTAAAACCAACCGGTTATTGTCATGTCATCTAGTGCTCTCGTTGATGGCTTACCAGCTCAACAGTGTGAGACCGAGTGTTCATTGTTTACTCTTGGTGCGCGCTAATTAGAATACTGCTGACTCATCAATAAAGGCTCTGGTACATGGTTCAAAGGTTAATAAACAATTGCATTAAAAATATTTTAACTCTTTCAATAAAGAGATAGTCTAGTTAAAAAAATAACCTTCAACACAAACACTACAGATACTAAACAAACGCAGCACCTAGCCAGAAAGAGGCTGTAAATCAACTCGCAGCCTCTCACCCTTACTGAGCATGGCCACCACTGGGTAGAAGCCTCCCACTGGGACATCGCACTCTGTCTCGCCAACTCTCTCTCCGTTCTTTGTAAAGTAAACGATACACGTATGTCCACTTTTGTTGGTAGAACGTTTTGATGATTTCAGTTCCTTTCTTTGTCTAATTCTATCTCGTAGTCTCTGCAGTCCACCCCCCAGTTCTCGAGGGGGTCTCACTCCTCCAAACAGACCTCCGAACCCCCTGCCCCCTCCCCCTTCAGCTTGTTGCATGATGTGTCTGAAGAAATGTTCATCGTCTTCCTCATCGTCAAACTCCTGCTCCTCAGAGTCCTCCTCTTCTGACGACGATGATGATGATGAGGCCGTGGAAGGACTGCTCTCTCCCTCAGCATTGGTGCACTCCATATCATTGCTGTTGTTGCTCCCATCCTCATCATCCTTGCTGTACTTTATTCCACATCCCATTGTGTCCCCCTCGGAGCACACGGGACCAAATGGCTCTCCTAGGCCTCGGGCTACAAATAGCTTCCCATCATCGGCGTGGTAGCCGACAGCTCCTGAGTTCCATCCTGGGTGTCGGTGGAGAGGGTAGTTGGATTTGGCCAGTCCTATTGCAAGAGCTCCTAGCGATCCTCGCGACAATATCTCCATTTCAAAGTAATGGTTGGTTTTACTGAGTGGAAACCTAGCCTGAGCCATTGCCACGTCCTGCACATCACCCCCCGCGCCAGTGTACTCCAATGTGAGACCATCGTCAGTGAATTTGATGCTATTAGAACGCAGCCACATGTTCGAAGGAGAGTGATCCTCCACCATTGGTTCTTCAAGTCCATCCAGCGTCTTGTGCCAGTGACCAGAATACAGCACTCTCTCTCCGTTGCTATGGAGACCAATCAGAGGGTATAGACCGTACACTGGTTTCTTCATCTTGACCGGTTTGCCAACGACCTGATGGTTCTTTGTGAAGAAGACGTCCACGTATCCCGAACCATCTTCGTGGTCAAAGTCCACCCCACAGCCGACGTGATCCCCAGTGGTGCAGGTTGGACCAAACACATTCCCCATTCCATTCTCGTGGTACAGCTTCCCGTCATCACCATGGTAACCGATGCTGTTTCTATTCCAGCCTGGCATCCTTGTCATGGGGTAGCCCCTCTCGCCAACACCTATACCAATGGCTGACTCCCGGCCACGATCCAATATCTCATACTCAAAGTAGTTCAGAATTGGATTGAGAGGTTCTAGGATTTTGACAACACCTGTCGAGCCTCCTTTGAAGTAGAACTCGTTCCCAGAGACTCCAGCGCTGACTGCGTGCATCAAACGACCGTTAGTGTGCAGCCTCTGACCTGGCTCGCTGTGACTAGACATCTGTAGGGAGAGAAACAGACACGCCCACAAATCATCACAGACGAGATCATATGACATAAACACGTCAGGACTAGCACTATTCAATCTGGATTAATTGACTTATCCCTCAGAAAGCAGTAGGCATACTAACTCACCTCCTTTCAGTTTCTAAAGTGTCATTTTTAACGATTTCTTGTGAAACGGGTAAAAGGTCGTCACAGTACTAGGGAAAATTAGTGATGTCATCGTCGCCCCGCCCACCAATCTGTATGCGCGCGCATGGCGCGCATGGCGCACATTGTGTACGCACATCCATGATGGCATTGAAGAGATGGCCAGCTGCTGTTGTTCTTCTAGCCTTTGTGCTCTCCGTAGAGGCTGAGTTCTGTCCCAGATTCTGTCACTGCTTCACCAACCATGAGGACAGCACCGTCACTGTGGACTGCAGGAATCAGGATCTCTTTGAAATCCCCTACCCTCTGCCCAATCAGACAACACATCTGTAAGTGCAACAGCTAATGATCATAATTCAATTATCTCCCTTCATTGCAGGGATGTCAGCAATAACCTCATCCAATTCATTCGAGAAGCTGACTTCTGGCCCGGACTAAGAAAGCTCAAGTTCTTGTAAGTTCCATTGCTTGCGTACAAGCAATGGTTTGATATAGTTGCACGTACGCACCTTACAGACAGCTTCAAAACAACGATCTGATAGACCTCCAGCCAGGAGCCTTCAGACGAGTCCCTACTTTAGAAGTACTGTAAGTCAAGTTAATAAATCAATCAGTGTTAATATTATGATTATCACAGCAATTTCTTGTTGCTATAGCAACTTGTACAGCAATCGCATACGCCAGTTGACTCCGGGAGTGTTCGATGGTTTGGAAAACCTGCAGATCTTGTGAGGATGTTTGCTGGGATTGTATAACCATGCTCATTCTCTCACCCCCTGTTCACTATGCAGGGATATTCATAGGAACGCTCTCCAGTCCCTAGATCCAAGATTGTTTCAACCTCTTCAAAACATCATCACAATGTGAGCACATTAGCTTGTACCACTAACTGACATCTTTCTCTCTCTCTGTCTCTCTCTGCAGTGATCTGAGTCTGAACAGTTTGACGTCCATTGCCAACCAAACCTTCTCTGGACTCCAGCGCCTGCAGAGGCTGTACGTGCGTGAGTAGCAGTGAGCTCTTGTCAGAGCTTCTCTATAGTGTGTGAACAATGCTCATTGTGTGAGACAGACGTTGAATGACCTTTGCACTCTTACAGCTCTTTGAGTGACAATGCTATCACTAGTATTGAGGAGTCAGCCATTACAAACCTTCCCTACCTCACCTACCTGTGAGCCTCTCTCTCTGTCTCTCCTGTGTGTGTGTTACTAAATGATATTTGTTTTATTCTTTGTAGGAATCTTGCTTACAATGAGCTGATGAAAATCACTCAAGATGCTTTCTCTGGCCTACCTAGGCTCAGAACACTGTATGACACACACATGCATTCATCCTCATTGGTTTCATTATCACACATGTGTACACACACATATTAGATTGTTGACAGCAAACCCCCTGGAGTGTGGCTGCTGTGCTGTGTGGCTGCATGAGTTCTTCTCCTCCCAGCGTCTCTCCAGTCCTGTGTGTGAAACTCCTCAACAATTTGCTAGGCTCATGTTACTGGAGCTAATGATTGAACAGTTCTGCAGTTAGTAGCAATTCTAATTTTATCTGAAAATAGTGTATGATAATATTTTTTGTTCTTGTAGAATTACCTGAAGCAGACATTGTACCAGCTGATGATGTAATTCTGTTGGTGGGGGAGCCCCTTCGATTGGAATGTATAACGAGTGGTGTACCCCCTCCTGATGTAGCGTGGTCCCTGAATGGAATGAGTTTCAACGCCAGTGATAGTCGTCTCTCCATCCTAGGCCCCTCCCTTCAGCTCCTCAATGTCTCTCTCTCGGACTCTGGCCTCTATTACTGCACGGCCTTCTCCTCTGCTGGTAGAGTGGCTGCTTCTGTCTCTGTCAGCGTCGTCGATGGCAACGCCATCAACTCAACCTCTGTATCCGCTATTGCTGGTGATGATGTCACTCTGGAGTGTGCCAGGGGGGTTCCCCTAGGATCCCCCGTGGAGTGGAGTTTCAATTCAATGTCCCTGTTCACTTCTGACAAGTACAGCATTGACGCTAGTGGGGATCTGCTCATTAGGAATGTGGGTGTGGCAGATATGGGAACCTACGAGTGTACCATTGGGGATATAGTTCTGCTGCGCACATTGGATATCTCAGGTACTGTATCGTATCTCTCTCTCTCTCTCTCTCTCTCTCTCTCTCTCTCTCTGATGTAATGTCTGCTTCTGACATACTCACACTGATGTGTAGTTTGGAAGACAGCTTGTGTGTGTGTGTGTCTATAAGTTAAAGGTTAGAAGCAGAAAAGTCACCTTATGATTGGCTACATGAGGAAATGAACTATGTGGTTATTGTTTCCCTTGCTCTAATGTAACCTACCTACAGCAATCATCTGCCTAGGTGACTGCCTAGGTGACTGCCTTGGTGTATAGACAGACAATAATACTACTAGTTGCTAAAAATGAACTTCTCTGCCAAATATCAGAGTCCAGCACACAGGATCAAACACATCTGCCTGTGCAGGTGGTTCATATCCAACTATAGCTGTGTGCAGCAATTGGACTCCAATACAGAAACTAGCTAGCAAACATTTCTATATCCATTAGAAGTGGAGTAGGCATTCACAGTGATTTTTTTAAAGCATTTAAAGGTCACCTTTGCTAGCAGTGAAGAAAAAAAATTAGAGGCCAGTTATTTAAAGGCATTTTGAGGTACTCAGCAATCCAGCATACTGCAGTCAGCCACATCTTGTGTATGTGCTCCCTATCCTACTACCTTTGATGGGTCAAGAAAGAAGTTGTAGGTTACTTTTGAACAGCAGCTAGTATGACATTGTGCATATGCTGGAATGCATGTAGCTGCTCAATTTTTGAAAGAATTAAAAAGTCACCTTTGCTGGCAGTGAAGAAAGGGATTGTAGTTGTCAAAATGAACTCCTTTGCCTAGTACATCTCTGCACACACAAACCAAAGACATGTACACAACCTGTACGTGAAGTTCTGTCCTTATAATGTGTGTGTGTGTGTGTGTGTGTGTGTGTGTGTGTGTGATCCATGCCTTGCTAGCTGTGTGCATTTACAAGCTTTATATTGTCAGCCTAGTAGCAAGCACCTCTCCAGCTATTTTAGAATTGCAGTTGTTGGGTGGTAGCTCACTCTGGTCAATGTTTGTTTGTGTGTGTGAAAAAAATAATTTCTCAATTAAGCATTCAAACACATGTACAACAAGCATCCAGCAATGGATGACCTAATCTTGGGCTCTATAATAGAATTTGTCTGTTAATCTTTGTGGGGAAAGTTGAACTCAATTTAGAGCTAATGTTTATGGAAGATCTGAAGCTATTGGAACAGCCTTCAGCTTCTTAGCAACACTGCCTTCTGTGGAATCAATAGTTAGATACTGAATATTGAAGGTATCTGTGAATTGGATGATATCTAGAATTAAAAAATGAGAGCATTTCTCAGAGAAAACAATGGTGAACAATGTGCAACCATTCAAGTTGCTCTATCATTAGTTTCCATTTGTTCACACATAAAAATGTATGTAAGGGAATACATGTACAGTGAATGCTAGCACTAGACCACTCAGACACACATGGGATGGAGCAATCAATGGTCTTATGTAAACAGGCGGGGCTACTTTTCCCCTTTGGCTAGCTACCTTCTACTTTTGAATTTTCTGAACAGCACTAGTATAAACATTACTGCACACACAAACCAAAGACATGCATATACACAATTAATGTATTCTGAAGTTCTATCCTTATGTATTGGTGTGTGTGTGTGTGTGTGTGTGTGTGTGTGTGTGTGTGTGTTCTAGCTGTGCCCAAAAATTGTAATTCTAAAATAGCCTCATACCTAGCTACTAGCTACTAGGCTGACAATATAAATGCACACAGCTATATGGAAAGTGTCACTCTGGTCAATGTTTGTTTATCTGAAGGTGGCATGCAGTTGTGTGTTTGTGTGTGTGTTTGTGTGTGTGTGCGTGTGTGTGAAAGTTGAACTCAATTTAGAGCTAATGTTCATGAAAGACCTGAAGCTATTGGAACAACCTTCAGCTTCCTAGCACACTGCCTTCTGTGGAATCAATAGTTAGATATTGAATATTGAAAGAAACTGGTAGTAGTCTGATGTTCTGTGTGCAAGAGTTAGCCTCCTCAAATAGAAGCTAGCTAGCTAGCAATGAATAATGTGCACATGGTTGCTTGTTGCCACATTCACAACACCTCTCTCTCTCTCTCTCTCTCTCTCTCTCTCTCTCTCTCTCTCTCTCTCTCCTTCCCTCCAGCTTCTCCTGTGATAGTGGAGTTCCCTGAGGGACCTTGTGAGAACCCCTCTCGCCTCAGGATTGACTCTGATGACACCACGCTCTTCAACTGCTCTGTCTTCGGCATCCCTCCACCCACTGTCCAATGGTTCTTTATGGACATGCTAGTAGTAAGTGACGTCATACACCCATTGGTGACCTTTGACCTCTCTCTATGCCTCTAGGCTGAGACTATTCCCACGGAAGACATGGTGGGCGGAGTCACCACGGCCCTCTACTCTTTAGAATCACCCGTTGCAGTTGATCTAGGCGGGAACTACACTTGTGTGGCTTCAAACATACACGGTGATGTAGAACAGACTCTGGAGGTCAGAGTTCGAGGTACGTATGTGTTGTTATGGAGGTCAGAGTTCAAGGTACATACTGTATAGCACAAAAATTGGGGGGATTTTAATATTGACCAATTAAATCCGCAAAACAATCATTTTTGCACAGCACATACGGAATATGTGTACTGCTGCATGTGCTACCTCCAAAATATAGTCTGCCAATCGTGAAATTTTGACAATCCAAATTAATTTTATTCCCACAAATATTTTGTGCCATAATATTATTGGAATTACACTATATGTTCTCCTCATCTCTGTCTCCCCTTCAGTCCTGGCTCAGGCTGGTGCCACGCCCCTCATCTCCCTGGACATGGAGGCGGGGTCCACTGCCGTCATGGAGTGTCTGTTGGACGACGTGGACCCAGCGGAAATAGTGGGCGTGAGGTGGAGGAGAATGGACTCCCTGGACTTCACAGAGAGAGTGCAGTTTGCCGGGCTCAATGACTCCGTGCTCATCATAGAGAACCTGACTCCCTTTGAAGACACAGCTCAGTACATGTGTGCCGTTGTTCTGGACAGTGGCAAGGTGTTGATGGTCAACTACCAGCTGAGTGTCTTTGGTGAGGCTTAAGTAGAGATCAATGCTGTGGTTATTGCAGTGTGTGGGTGATGTCTGAATACAGAGGCACCAGTCATATCTCGGGAGTGCCCTGTTCCTGTGGTAACAGCTGTACAAGGGACCAATGTAACTCTGATGTGTGAGGCACGTGGTGCTCCACGGTTGTCATGGCAATGGGAAGTTGACGGGCTTCCTATTAATGATGTCATCCCTGCCAATCGTACCAGTGGTTCCAACTCTGCTCTTCTCACCATTGGCCTTGTCCAGCTCTCGGACAGTGGCCTCTATAACTGCACTGTCAGCAATATGTTTGGCGACAGGGCGTTCAGCAGCTCCTATGCTATTCAACTGGTAGTGGAACGTACGTCCCTTGATTGTGAGTAGAGAGGAAGTAATGGTGCATGGTTGTGTGTTGGTTGCAGGTCTCCCTGACTTTGCCCACGAGCCTCAGGACACTGCTGTTACCAGTGGCGACACAGTGCAGCTGCTGTGTGATGGCAGGGGGGTGCCGGAGCCCACCATCTCGTGGTGGATGAGAGGCAACCACACAGCAGAGTTTCAAGAAGTGAAATCTGACGGTCGTGTGCTCATTTCTGACGAGTCCCTGGTCATTCTAAACAGTGTGGTGACGGACCAAGGAACTTACTTCTGCCGCATCTCCACTCCTTCACTGACGCTGGATTCAGCAATGGCCTTCCTGAGAGTGTACAGTAAGAGCCACTGGCCCTCTCTCTGTGACTGTCATCTCTCTCTCTCTCTCTCTCTCTCTCTCTCTCTCTCTCTCTTTCTCTCTCTCTCTCTAGCTGCCCCCAGCATCCCTCCCCTGCCTATGGAGTACATTGTGCTAGTGGAGACAGTGAACACCACGCTGGAGTGCTCAGGTACTGGAGACCCTGTGCCTCACATAGCATGGGTCAAAGATGATGTCATACTTCCTATCACTGGAGAGCATGTGAGTCTACTGATGATCTGCTATAATCTCTCAGTTCACAGCTGGAGCTCTCTCTCTCTCTCTCTGTCCAGGTTCAGCTAGCCTCTGGCAGTCTTGTCATTTTGGAGGTGACTGTACAAGATGCTGGTCTCTACATGTGTCGTGTTGCCAATGTTGCTGGCGAAGAATACCTTCCTGTCAATCTCATCGTGAGAGGTGAGAGCTAGCTCTCTTGCTGGAAGAAAAACATCAGATTTTAAGTCTCTTCCTTCAGATTTCCCTGCCACTCAAGTCGAGCCTAGTGCTGTGACAGCCAGTGTTGGTTGTCAGGTGCTCTTCTTCTGCTCTGATGGAGGAGAAATGGCCGACGAGTTCAAGTGGTCCTTTGAGGGAGAGGACTTGAGTCCCGGACCGGGCATTGATATCAGACCAACGGGAGAACTCATTCTGTCCAATGTTGGGTTTGATCAATCTGGCAATTACACGTGCACTGTCTGGGGGCCCCCCGGACCCACCTCTGATACTGCTACACTGGAGGTTGAGGGGCCCAGTCTTCGACCCCCCACCATCTTCTCCCCCACTCCTCGCACTCAGATCATCCCCCTGGGACAGACGGCTCAGTTCCTGTGTCTCGTGGAGGGACTGCCAACACCCGACGTTGTCTGGCTCAGAGATGGTGCTCCTCAGCCCAACTTCCGTCGTGTTACCGTAGCAAACGGTACACTCACCATCGAAGACCTCAGAGTGACGGATGAGGCAATGTACGAGTGCCTCACTACAAACTCCCAGGGACAATCATCTGTGACCTTCACTCTAACACTGGCTAGTAAGTTGTCTCTCACTTTCTACAGGTCTTCCTTGCTGTGTATCAGTATCACTGTGTGTTAGAATCACTGTTTATCAGTATCACTGTGTGTCAGTATCACTGTATCAGTATCACTGTTTATCAGTATCACTGTGTGTCAGTATCACTGTGTGTTAGAATCACTGTTTATCAGTATCACTGTGTGTCAGTATCACTGTATCAGTATCACTGTGTGTCAGTCTCACTGGTGTTAGTATCACTGTGTGTTAGAATCACTGTTTATCAGTATCACTGTGTGTCAGTATCACTGTGTGTCAGTATCACTGTGTGTTAGAATCATTGTTTATCAGTATCACTGTGTGTCAGTATCACTGTGTGTCAGTATCACTGTGTGTTAGAATCACTGTTTATCAGTATCAGTGTGTGTCAGTATCACTGTGTGTCAGTATCACTGTGTGTTAGAATCACTGTTTATCAGTATTACTGTGTGTCAGTATCACTGTATCAGTATCACTGTGTGTCAGTATCACTGGTGTTAGTATCACTGTGTGTTAGTATCACTGTATGTTGGTGTCAGTGTACCATATAGCAGGTAAATTTGGCGAATGGGTAAATTCTTCTTCAAATTACCAAACATTTTATATGCACATTCGCCCATATGAACAATGCAGCATGTGGAATCAAATCGCCAAATTAAAATCCCCAATAATACTAGAATGGGAATTTGCCAAATTTTTTAGGCCTGCCAAATTTACCCGTTGTAAGGTATGTTAGTTTCACTGTGTGTTAGTATCACTCCAGATACCCCAGCTATCACTGTCCCGCCTCAAGCTCTGACCCTGGTGGAAGGACAATTGATAGTGCTCAACTGCAAAGCTGATGGATTCCCACAGCCCACCATTGCCTGGTTTATCAACAACATCATGGTGAGGTAATGTGTGACCCATTCCCTGTTGTGTGCCAACCTCTCTCTCNCTCTCTCTCTCTCTCTCTCTCTCTCTCTCTCTCTCTCTCTCTCTCTCTCTCTCTCTCTCTCTCTCTCTGTGCTGGTGTCAGGTTGTCCCTGATGGCAGGAGGATCATCAATGAGACCTCCAATTCCCTGACCATCTTCAACACCACCACTCTGGACTCGGGGGACTACTCCTGTGTAGCTTCCAACATCGCAGGCAACACACAATATGTCATTCCAGTTCTTGTCCAAATGAGAATGAGTAAGTATCAGTACTAGTGAGCAATGCCCCTGTCGTTATGGTGCTAATTATCTCCTGCAGTGGCCCCCACCATTGTGGTCCCCCCTAGTGCTACACTGGCAGCTGTTGGAACGGACGTCTTCTTGGACTGTGTGGCCAGTGGGGCCCCGCCACCCACCATATCCTGGTTCAAAGATGGCCTGCCGCTCCCAGCCTGTGGGACAGAGATGGGCAGTAATGTGTGCGTCGATGAGAGCGTCATAATTAGAGGGGCACAACCCGAAGATGGGGGTGTCTACAGCTGCACTGCACAAAATCCTCTTGGTCTATATACCTATGATGTCATTGTTTCCGTGGGAACTGCTCCATGTAGGTTATATTTACTTTAGCACTGTTTTGTGACTTAAAATAAAATGCGTGACGTTTTATGATATTCTATGACCTTTTGTGGCGTTTTTTTGTTTTGTTTCTACTGTGATCTGGATACCACATCCGATACTAGCTCCGTGTATGTATGTGTATTGCACGTTTGTCAATGAAAAAACGTCACAAAACTTCAGGCATTTTATTTTTAGTAACAAAAACCACACTTATATTATAGTGACGCAGTTCCTTTACTAGTGAACTTATTATTCCCTAGCTCCTAGTCGACTTGAACTTCCATTCTTCACTGTGTTCCCTCGTCCTACATTGGTCACCAACGGGTCCTCCATCACCCTGGAGTGTGAGGCCAGCGGGTCCCCCACGCCTCGCATATCATGGCTCAGAGACTTCACGCCTCTCAATCTCACTGACAGCCAGGCCATCGTGCTGGCCAATGGGTCACTCTTCATCAGCAATGCCCAGGAGAGGGACTCTGGATTCTACACCTGCATTGCTGACAATGGCGTCGGGGTGAACCAAGTCAGTGTGGCTGTGGACGTCTTTGTTCCCAGTCCCATTGCCCTCGGAGGAACAGGTGGGTCTCTTTGTAAATGACTCTAATACCTTACTGCTTACTCTCTCTCTCTCTCTCTCTCTCTCTCTCTCTCTCTCTCTCTCTCTCTCTGTGTGTGCCCAGAGCCTAAGGAGCCTCCTAAACTGGTGAAGTTTCCTTCAGCACCATTGACCCTTCTTCCTGGCTCCTCTCTCTCCCTGGACTGTGTTGCTGATGGCTTGCCCACTCCCTCCATATTGTGGTTCAAAGATGGTGTCCGTGTCAACTCTACATCCATTGTGCGTTGATAACTGACTACCACTTTAGCTAGTTTTCACATCCTATTTCTATATTCCTTCAGGCAGAGAATGGGTCGTTGCTACTGACTCAGGTAACCAGTGACAGCAATGGCCAGTACCTCTGTGAGGCTAAGAACTCTGAGTGAACCCTCAGAGTTCTTAGCCTCACAGAGGTACTGGCCATTGCTGTCACTGCCACCACATGTAACGCTGGTACTATCTTGTGGTTAAATTTATCCTAGCCAAATCTACATGCAATGCCATTCAGTGGTGTGTCTTAACCCAGAGGGAAGGACTTAGAGGTTAACTATTCAATAGGTTTTAGCCTGTGGGTAGACCACAATAGAACAAGTCTCATTCCTATGCTGGAATATAAGCATGAGCCTAAGTAGTGTCAACCAATTTTGTTCTGAAGCAGTTGCAAGCACAGTCTACTTGCTACCTTCTGGTCAAGATATGTTTTTTCCTTCCTTTTTTTGGATAAACTGTCTGGGATACCTACAGCAAATTATGTAAAAGGTACCATACAAAGTAGATAAATTAAGTCACGTGGCTAGCTTTTCATACTGGGAGACACAGAAGAATGATGCTTCACCACTGGACTACCCGGACTCCTACCTAGGGGAGTGGTCCCGCCCATGTCCATAGGTTACCACTAGTCGGAAGTTCAAAGGGACCGAAACTGGTGGTAATGCGATGATTGGTTTGGGTACTTCCCTGATGACCGGGTATACTGGAGCTACTTGAACTATAAGAACATTAAGATGTATAATGTATCTGTATGATCAATTTTGTCCAATAAAATGTGTTGGCAAGGAAAACCTTTTTTTTTTGCCCTTAGCGGAGGCTCGGATAGGATCAGTTGACAAGTCCTCCCCTTTTTTATTATTTCCATTTTTCATTTTTCACCCAATCTCTCTCTCTCTCTCTCTCTCTCTCTCTCTCTCTCTCTCTCTCTCTCTGTCTCTGTCTCTCTCTCTCTGTGTGTGCCCAGAGCCTAAGGAGCCTCCTAAACTGGTGAAGTTTCCTTCAGCACCATTGACTCTTCTTCCTGGCTCCTCTCTCTCCCTGGACTGTGTTGCTGATGGCTTGCCCACTCCCTCCATATTGTGGTTCAAAGATGGCGTCCAGGTCAACTCTTCTTCCATTGTGCGTTGATAACTGACTACCACTTCAGCTAGTTGTCACACCCTATTGCTATATCCCTTCAGGCAGAGAATGGGTCGTTGCTACTGACTCAGGTAACCAGTGACAGCAATGGCCAGTACCTCTGTGAGGCTAAGAACTCAGAGGGTTCAGCTCAAGTTCTTGTCCAGGTTGAAGTGTTGGGAGGAACAGCAAGGGGAGATCATGGTAAGCCCCTCTCATTATAATCTTATTTACTGCATGGTTATTTTTATATTTTCTACATGTGTTTGTTATTAAATTTTGTCAGGTGATCCTCCAGTGTTTTCAGTTGAGCCATCCAACACCAGTGTCCTCTCAGGGTCAGAGGTGAGCTTGGAGTGTGTTGCCAAGGGTTCTCCTCAGCTATACCTCTTGTGGACTCATGATGATAAGCCAGTGCAGGAGAATGAGCAGCTGAACGTGCTCAATGGGAGTCTGGTGTTTGCGCCAGTTCAGCTCACTCATTCTGGTTCCTACCAGTGTGTGGCACTGAGCAGGCTCGGGGAGAGTCATGTGACTGCTCAGCTGACTGTTATTCCTCGTAAAGGTAACCATGGAAACATGCTGTGTTTAATTATGATTGCCATGGTAATGCTGTTCTATACAGAGCCTCCCTATTTCACTGTGGAGCCTCCAAGAGAGAAAATCCTTCAGAAGAAGTCAAATTTGTTCCTTTCTTGTTCTGCTGAGAGTTATGACAGTGAGCCGACCCACATAGAGTGGTTGTTCAATGGAGGCAGGTCCCACAGTGGGCAGGTGGTAGGAGAGGGAAGCTTCTTGCTAGGCAACGTTAGAACAGTTCACTCTGGCAGATACAGCTGTGTGGCCAGCAACCAGCATGGCAACTCCACTCTCACAACACTGGTCATTGTCACAAGTGAGTTAGCTACATAGCTAGCTGTTGTGCTGTAGAAGCAACATTCATTGTATTGTATTATTGCTACAGAGTTGCCTGTCGATGAGAGTGTGTCTGTGGGCATGGGAGGGGACATTGAGTTGAGCTGTAGCAGCACCTCTCCTGGAGAAGTCCTCTGGAAGTACAATGGCCGACCCATTGACACATTCCACCACATCCTGCACATCTCTAAGGCCATGTTGAGGGACGAGGGAGAGTACACATGCACAGCTGGTGAAACCACCCGCAACTATTACCTCTCTGTGCTAGGTACGGATTATAATAGCCCAGCTAATTATTATTATAGCTATGGTGTAATGCTAACTACGGTGTATGTTGCTGCAGTGTACCCAGAGATTGCCGACAGTCCAGCTGAGATGGGAGTCAAGGCAAATGAGTCGGCAGTCTTTCCTTGTCGAGCTACTGGTAGACCACACCCCAGTATTGGCTGGTACCATGGTGGGCATCAATTAGAAACAGACAACCATCACAGCATTCTACCAAGTGGGACATTGCTAATGTACGATGTGAGTGAGAGGGACAGTGGGCTGTACGTGTGTGTGGCCGAGAACACCCTCGGGGCAGTTCAACACAGTGTACAACTAGTAGTGGACCATTAGTAGCAACTTCTACCCATTGATCATAATAATTATAGTTATAAACTGTCTGTACAAACTTCTGTATTACTAACTGTGCAATTATTTTCGTAATTTATTTTTAAATCAAATATAAAAACAAATTAAGTGCATCACCAATAATTAATAATTATACTAATAATTATTGTCAGTATCACAAACTAGCTGGCTGTAAAACACAACTTATGTTCTAGTTCAGTTCTACAAAGTCAACTCTCCCACTGTATTATACCTGCTTATGTCATTCCATGTGCTGTGATCACTTCCAGCTGTCCAGTGCATCTCTGAGGTGGGCGGGGTCAATGAACGGCTGTCCTATGGACTGCACCATCCTGTCCCCGCAATAGAGACACTCCCCTCCCACCAAGGAGTCCACCTGGGACTGTATGGGGCACACACACACACACAGCTAGCTATAGCCTCACATGATAATATTGACTGGAGATGTACCTTGATGAGGTCTTCACTGGTATAATGGCCCCCCTCCAGGTCCCGAGGAGCAGAGGCCTCTCCCAGCAAGAGGTCGTGAAGGAGACGACGCTCACGTTCTGGGAGGTGGGGCATCACCTAATTAATGTAATATAATATAAATTACATCATCATTACATAATGCATGGTCAAAATATACCTCATGTATTAAGCAGTCTCTGTGAAAGGCGTGTTGACATGGAAACATGTAGAAGGCCTGAGTGAGGAGCCTGGCCTCGCAGATCTGGCAGCGTGTGTCCGCCTTGATGGTGACACACCTGCAGCAATGGAGCAGCATGCATGCAATGATAGAGACAGTACAGGGAGAGCTATGTGTACGTACTTGTTTCTGATGTCTTGAATGTCAGAGCGAATGTTCTTAGCTGAATCTGTGGCTCCCTGCATCTCTGCCTTGAGGTCATCAATGTGAGCGTTGTACTCGGACAGGGAGGTGCATATGGCATCCTACAGAGTACCCACCATGACATCATAATTAGGCCTTTGCAAATTATGCTTAATTTTTTCACCTATTATGCTCAACATTTCCTGTTAAAATCCATAATTTGTCATGCATTCATACAAACTACACAACATCTACCAAGATATCCAGATCTATTTTGATAACAATTTGACACAACTGCCGTTAGGATAAGATGTCATTGTTAAGCAATAATAATTATAAGGTGATTTATCTAGAGTAAAAGCAGATATATTAAACCTTAACACTTAGTAGATATACAGTTTGTACGAAAGTGTTCAACTCTATAATTCATATTAAAGTTTTTGCTCAAATTATGCCAGGAATTCACCTATTATGCCAGCATAATTCTCTGATTCTAACGCTTACCTATTTTGCTCGAAATTATGCTAGCATAAAAATTATTTGCAAAGGCCTAATCATAATATTGGGCCAACAGCTATGGTGCACACATGGATACCTTGAAGTGGTCAATGGTTACAAAATCGGGAAAAAAAGGCAAAACATCCTCAATTTTGAGAAGACTGCACTCTTGCAGGAATTGCATAGCTCTGCAAGAACAGACAGGTGGTGAATGAATGCATTGGATTTGAGCCACATTTACTTTTCAATGTCTTCATCTTTCTTGATGACATGCTGCGCTATCTTCAGCCACAGCTTCTTCTGGACATCTTTATTTCTAAGAGGACTGTTGGCTATTGTCCTAGCCAGATCCACATCCACCTACACACACACACACACCAAATGGAGGTGAACCAAACTAGCTGAGGTGGCCATTACCTTCAGTGCCAGGTCCACTGACTCCTCATAAAGACCCATGGCAGCATAGATGTGAACACATGCTTCTTCTAGGTGATGCTCTGAACACAGCCTCAGGGCATATTGAGGATCGTAGCAGACACTAACATTCTGAGTACACACACACACACACACACACACACACACAAATAAAATACATGGTAGTACAGTACAGCTGCATGCTGTGCGGTGTTACCTTGGCCTGCCTCTTCAAGTAAGACAACAACTTGTGATGCTCAGAGCTTTTGGCATAAAATGAGACCAGAAAGTTATGGATTGGTCGATCATTGTTTTTCAGTTTCTCCACACAAAACTCAAGATACACTATTGCTGCTTTCACCTGCGATACCAGGACCAGGACATAAGGACTAGCAGGACAGGACACACTGACTCACTGACCTGCTGTTGGTCGGCTGGTATGTTGCATTGGATGAGAGCGGGAATGAGTTTCTTTGGACTGAGGTACTTTCCCATGGCGACCCACGCCTCCACTGTCTCGTGAGGGCAGTGCCTCATCAGGGTGGGACTGAACTTGTAGAAGAGAACAGAAAATCGCTTGAATTTGCTGATCTGTTCGTTCTCTGGTGCTTGTAAGACCCTGTCAGCGTTTGACCTGAGCACCCCAAGGGCCTCCTTGTACTGGTAGTGCTGGATGTGATGGGAGATGACTTTCTCAAAGTCTGAAACCAATTAAAAAATAATTTATGGGTCAGACCCCTTCATTAGCATGGTTGGATTACCTACCTTTCATGAGTGTGGCAAAGAACACCATGTCTTCAACAGCTCCATGGCTGGAGATGAGGTCATAGACAGTCTTCCTGTTAGCTTCAAGGCACTCCTGAGAAGAATACACACAGTATATAATGGTGGTGCAATAGATGCAGTGTGCGACCTACTGCAAGCTGCTGCTGCTGAAGGAACTTGTGGAACTCCTTCTGTAAGTGCTTGTGTCCCTCTTTGTCTCCCTCGTCCTTCAGCACCCCGAGGTCGTTGAGGTAAAGTTCCACCAGCCACGTGGTGAGCATGGTCTGCTGGGTGCTGTCCTACAGGTGGATGACAGGCCCACCATGAACCAACCCACCAGTCACAGTGACACAACCCACCTTGTCAGCCAGGGAGGACAACTTGCGGAGAAGAAACGTCTTTAGAGCATCTTTCCTATTCACTGCAATGAACTTGAGAGTGATCTCTTCAAAGGAGAGTTGGCTCTGGGAGAAAGCCAGAGCTGCATCTTGATACCTGAACAAGGTGAATTGAAAGATAGTACCCCTTCACACACACACCCTCACTCTCTCTCTCTCTCTCTCTCTCTCTCTCTCTCTCACACACACCTTCCTTCCTTAAAGTAGTGCTCAGCCTGTCTGATGACTATGGTGTCGATGTGCTCCTGGTTGCCATCACTGTACTGCTTGGCCTTCTCATACTCTCCTTGCTCAAGGAAGATCTTCCACACATTCCTGAATTGCACACCAGGGAAATCAGGTTACCATAACCACCACAGAGCATAGTTAACTAGTTGTTGTAAAACATGGTACAAGCCATGTAGTTCCCTTTTTGCCTCTATGCTAGCATCACATTGGAGTGCAACAATTATCTTATACACTGTATAGCAGGAACGTTTCGCGGTGTCAAACTTTCATGGATGTCTTTAGTCAAACAGTTTTGCGGTTTAACTTTCCCGCTATACGGTAGCTGCTCTTCTGAGCTACTGAGTCAAGTTAGCTACCTGATGCACACAAAGGCATTTCCATAGTCACACTAACTAGCTAGCTAGGCTAAGATAGTGATGAAGGTTCTTGGCTGGTGGGCATTAACTAGACACATGCACATACCTTGTTTCCATATGAGGTGTATAGAGCCATGTCTTGAACTTCTGGTAGGTGAAGACACTGCCTTTGACAGGGTCCATGCACATACCATGTAAAGGCCCATCCCTCTGTGGGTATGTGTGTGTGAAACCCCATAGCAAGGTCACATTAGGATACAGCTATTGCAGTCAACATACATAACAGTAGTTCTATAAAATTATGTGCTCACCCGAACATTGAAGAGATCCTCAAAAACTCTCTTTTGGTTCAGCACACATATGGCTTCCACTCTGAGTCACATGATCACAGGTAGTTAGCCACACCCACTGATCTAGCTCATTCTTACCTGTCTCTGTAGAGCAGTATGCAGTGGAACTGGGTTAGAGCCATCCCAACTGGGGGCGTGAACTCCGAGTGCTGCTCCGAGCTGTAGGGGATGAGCGTCTTCTCTAGGAAGAGGGATTCCCCAGCCACGTGGTCCCCAAAACCTAGCTTGCCATAGTAGATGCCAGCACCAGTTAGCCAGGCAAAGGCTTTGGGGACAGCTTTGTACTGAGAGGGCCACACGTGGAGCTGACTGTCCTTGAGGTTGCCAGGGATCTCAAGGAACTGAACTGAAGGTACACCAGAATTAAGATGAACAGATATCTTACGTACTGTGTATGTGCTAATTACCTTTAATAGTTTTGTAAGGAGTGAAAATATCAGCAAACTGAGGTACTTCATTTCTATTGCTCACTCCAATGAACTGGTATATCCTGCAACACACACACACACACACACACAGAGAGAGAGAGAGAGAGAGAGAGATGACAGTGACTGTAAACGGTCCTCAGGGATTATTACCTCTTGGGAGTGGTGGCCAGGATGTAGTACTTGTTCTCAGCTTGAGGCACGCCCTTCGGAAAGGGTTCCAGGAGAAGGCCAGTGATGGGCTCACTGGGGTCAGAGAGGTCGTACATCAGTTGGTACAGCTAGACACAACATAGAGCTAAAATGATGATAAATATTTCCACACAATAACCAGCTCACCTCGTGGAAATAACCCTTCCTTTGCTTCAGTAAACTTTCCTCGAACAAGATGTCTGTTTCATAAATTCCTCCTGAGCTTGTCCCCAGTAGAATAGGACCAGTGCCAGTGTCTGATTGGTCAGCCTTATTCCACGCAACGGACTCTATCAGTTGACCTCTGACCTTTGGCAAGAGTCTTGGTTGGGTCTTCTTTGTGGTCCGTCGAATGTAATGGCACTCCTTAGACTCCATGCAGACCAGGACGTGGTGGCCACTGGGGTCCTGGAACACCTTGTGGATGCGGTCGTCCTCTCTCTTGATCTCATGGTCTGCAGCAACAGACACACACACTCTCTCATAGAGAGCACACTACTGTATTGGGGGGGGGGGACTTACGTTCCACAGCGCGGGGGTCACCGGTGTTGAACCGATAGATGATGTTGCCCACCATGACCACAGTCACCCAGCCATTGCTCACCACCATGTGAGTAATACCACTTGGAATAATGAACTTGGCCTCCTGTCTCTTGAATATTGGGTACTCTGGCGGTTTGTACTGCCGCACAGGGAGGGCCAGCCGCTGCATGCAACAAGTGTATTTATGAGAGATTACAGTGACTGTTAACAGTCCTCAGGGGTTACTACCTCTTGGGAGTGGTGGCCAGGATATAGTACTTGTTCTCAGCTTGAGGCACACCCCTCGGAAAGGGTTCCAGGAGAAGGCCAGTGATGGGCTCAGAGGGGTCAGAGAGGTCGTACATCAGTTGGTACAGCTAGACACAACAGAGAGCTAAAATGATGATAAATATTTTCACACAACAATTAGCTCACCTCGTGGAAATATCCCTTCCTTTGTTTCAGTAAACTTTCCTCAAACAAGATGTCCGTTTCGTAAATTCCTCCTGAACTTGTCCCCAGTAGAATAGGACCAGTGCCAGATTCTGATTGGTCAGCCTTATTCCACGCAACAGACTCTATCAGTTGACCTCTGACCTTTGGTAAGAGTCTTGGTTGGGTCTTCTTTGTGGTCCGTCGAATGTAATGGCACTCCTTTGACTCCATGCAGACCAGGACGTGGTGGCCACTGGGGTCCTGGAACACCTTGTGGATGCGGTCGTCCTCTCTCTTGATCTCATGGTCTGCAGCAACAGACACACTCTCTCTCATAGAGAGCACACTACCCTATTGGGGGGACTTACGCTCCACAGCGCGGGGGTCACTGGTGTTGAACCGATAGATGATGTTGCCCACCATGACCACAGTCACCCAGCCATTGCTCACCACCATGTGAGTAATACCACTTGGAATAATGAACTTGGCCTCCTGTCTCTTGAATATTGGGTACTCTGGCGGTTTGTACTGCCGCACAGGGAGGGCCAGCCGCTGCATGCAACAAGTGTATTTATGTTATACCGTGTGTCACCCTATTACAAGATGACCACATCTTTAAAACCACTTACAGTTTGTGCGAGCACTGGTTCATCTCCAGTCTCAAAGGGATTACTAGCTGGAAATGGCTGGCGTGTCCTGCCTCCGCCACTCGTCTCTCGATTGCTCTCCTCGCGCTCGAAACGGTCAAGAAGATCCACCATCTTTCAGCCAGCAGCAGAGTACAAGGTGCAGCGACAGAATTAGTGGGCGTGGTCGTCGAGACATTACGTAATGGCAATAAAAACAATAACCACAAACAGTGCAAACAAAAAATCATGTAAAAAAAAAATCAACATCTACACTTTTTCGCGGGAGCTCCTGCCAGTTTTAATGAATGTACTTTGAAAGCTTGTAAGTCAGCATTCTCTCTGGCCAGCAACAGCTGACCCAGGGTGGTGTGGCCTTGAAGAACATTGTCCCCAGACAAGGCACTCATTTCAGAGAAGAGGGCCTGTTGCTCCTGCAATTAGTGCACAATATGACAATACAAGAACGAGCCACAGCTAGCCAGACATCTTACCAGAGCTAGAGCTCTGCCCTCCTCTGCTGAAACCTGTCTTTCTTTTGTTGACTGGTCACATTTGTTGCCAACAATCATCAGTACTGGAGGGTGCTGTCTCAATGCCGCCTACAATGACATCACAATGACATCGCAATGGCATCATACATGCATGCACTGATAGCTGTTAACTCACTGTAATGATGCTGATCCACGATTTGGTAGATTTGAAGCTCTTCTTATCAGTTACATCATAGACAACCACAAAGGCGTCTGCTCTTCTGAAGTAGACTGGTGTGAGGGCATTGTGAAATCTGTGGAATAAAGTGAACACCACTCACCATGATAGTAGCGTGCATTAGCAGTTTCTTTCAATGTAGTGTGCGTACACACCCACACACCCACACACACCCTACCTCTCTTGTCCGGCGGTATCCCAGAGCTGAAACACGAGCTGCTCATCTCCTATTGTTAGTAGTTTGGTGTAAAAGTCAAGCCCAACTGTTGCTACGCTGTCTGTGGTGAACTGGCCTTCACACAAACGAAATATCAGGGAACTCTTGCCAACTCCAGAATTGCCTACATGCACAGCAACAGAGGAAAATGAACTACAACACCTAATATACTTAAATGCCCAGTCCATACCTAGGAACACAACTTTAAACACTCTGTTAAGAGCAGTAGTGCTAGTGGGGCGAGCAGCATCAGAGATTGATGGGGGGACCCAGGTGGACACAGTGATTGACGCATCTCGGGACAATATGTGATCCTCTCTCCGGAGAGTCCTGCTTTCATCAGTTGATGTAGAGGTCGGCAGTCCGGGGGGAGAGGTCGGGAGCCTGGGGGGAAAGGTCGGCAGTCCGGGGGGAGAAGATGAAAGTCCAGGGGGAGAAGTTGGAAGCCCGGCTGTCTGTCTGGGAGGAGATTTAGATTCTCTAGGAGGAGAGGTAGGTAGTCCGGGGGGAGAGGTTGGTAGTCTGGGGGGAGAGACACCAGATGGACCATTGCTCCAACCCTGATCTGTAGGACTAAAACACATGCAATATGGAATAGAGACAGCCGACCCAATCACTCACAGATGGCTGACTTACAAGGATGCCTTCTTTGGAGGGTAATATTTGACATGATCTTCAGAATCCTCAACTGAAGCAAGGTTCAGTTGTTGTTGACGTTGATTTAGAGACTGGGCAGTTTCTTCACCCTGTTCATCTGACAAGTGCAGTTGTTCGTGGTGTTTCTCATGTTCCTGGTGTCTCTCTTGTTCCTGGTGATCTTTGGTTGAGAGATGCTCCATGCTAACAGACAGTCGCTGTCTTAAATGCTGATTTGCCTGCAATCAATATTTTCTATAATATTATAATATGACTACTATAGATGATGAGGTTGTATACCGTTAAAAGGTAGTTCCTCTCTTCAGTCAACTCTCTCTCATTCTCAGTTTTATCCTGGAGTGTTTTCTTGAGAGCATTTTCCTTCTCGGCCAGCTGTTCAATCATTGCTTCTCTTTCTTCCAATAGACTGTTGTAATGAGTCGAGAGTCGTGCTGTCTTCCTAGCGCTCTGAAATGAACCCACGACATGAAGCCATCGTGCAAACCCTCACACCCAGACCCACCTCGCTCCTCTTGCTCTCCTCTGCAAGGGTCAAGTGCTTCTCTAAGAGTTCGTCCATTTCGTGCACCTCTCGGTTGTGAGATTCCAGCATCCTGATGAGAGAATACCAAATGTATAACCTTTGACCTCATCATTGTGAGTGCACCAAGTACATACCTCCTGACCCTCTGCTGCAGTGTGTGCTTCTCCTGATGACTTTGGTCCAGTTGAAGGACAACCTCAAACAAGAACTTCTCAAATTTATCCAAGAGATGAGGCTCTTGTGCGG
Source organism: Tethya wilhelma (assembly GCA_964030475.1). Taxonomy (NCBI): domain Eukaryota; kingdom Metazoa; phylum Porifera; class Demospongiae; order Tethyida; family Tethyidae; genus Tethya; species Tethya wilhelma. Next base: position 1,458,475 of record CAXIPT010000009.1, on the reverse strand, counting down.
ACACCTGTCTCCACATGGCATCCACTCCAGTGCTGTGGTGAACACATTGAATGTACTTTATAATAAATACGACATTCACTGCCATACCCTTTCAGTAGTCCTTGGGGATCAATCTTCTCTGCTGTCTCAGCCCATCCATCATCTTCCAGAACTGGTTCCGACTCAAAGATCTCTTCTCCTTGAATCATTGGAAGTGGAGTGGAACAAACGACATCATTGCTGCTTGTATCAGCCTGCCTGTATGACTTCATGATAAGATATAGCAACAAGTCATAACAGAGTGAGGAAATATATACACAGCATTAAAACTAGAACTGACTTCAAAACCACTCTTGAACTTTTCAAATGAGATTTGCCCATCATTATCAGCATCTAAGGACGCCATCACAGAATCTAGGAGACTTGTACTGTAGTTCCCAGCGGTTGAACTGCACAGCTCAGCCAACTGATCTCGAGTTATATACCCAGACCCGTCCTTGTCTACTATGTCAAACACCTATCATAGCACATTGTACAAGTATTTAGATTTATGAATAAGTTTCTCCACAGAGCTTTACCTCTCTGCAATCGGGAAGGGGGTTACTGTCCTCCATTTCTTGCGATCTGTAACAATAGTAGATTCTTTCATGTCAACAGAATCCCAAATAGAGACACTCACATGATGTCGATTAGCCCCGCCCATCTCTTTGAGGGGATCGAAAAGATGACCCCGCACAGTTTCAACCTAGCCTGTTCCCGGATCCCTGGACCTAGCTAACTTCACTTGTTAATCGGATCGTGTACGTGCACTGTTGTCTTCAAAAGATTTTTACGATCGCCTTCCAACAATGTCAGGACGATACGGCGGCGGTGCCAAATGCCCAGTCTGTGCTAAGACTGTCTATATGGCTGAAGAAGTGGTAGCAGCCGGACAGAAGTGGCACAAGATGTGCTTCAAATGCTCTGACTGTAACAAGATGCTGGACAGGTACGTGTGAATTGTCTGAATTTGTTGTGTGTGTATAGTATAACATAAATTATTGTATCTACTCTTTAGCACTACAATGGCTGAACATGAGGGGAAGCTGTATTGCAAGTCTTGTCACACTCGTGGATTTGGTCTGAAGGGCTATGGTTATGGTGGAGGAGCTGGTGTGCTGGCATCTGAGGCTGGAGACAACAGACCAGATGGTATGTCCTTCCTGGCCTTGCAAGCTTGGTGGATAAATGCCTATATATGGTCATAGTAAGGTTTGGGACTGGAATGATTGGAATGTTGGCTCTTGTCCATCTACAACACCAGCTATGAAAGAGAAGGTCCCTACCTCCACTAAGTGTGCTGTGTTTGTCTGCCTATTGTCCCTATCTAGGCGGTGCAAGTGGCTTTGCTACCGGAGTAACAGGATATGCCAGCTACGGCGTGTCCAGTGGCAGCCGACCTACTGGATCTGGAGGGGGAGCCCCCAAGTTTGGTAGCAAGGATTGCTGTCCACGCTGTGGCAAAGCCGTGTACATGGCAGAGAAGATTGTTGGAGCTGGCCAAGTCAGTTAACACAGCTTCTCTCTTGATAATTTTAACCTATTCCCTCGTGTATATTATTAGTCGTGGCACAAAGCGTGCTTTGCTTGCTCCATGTGCAACAAGAAGCTTGATTCTACCACTGTCTGCGACAAGGAGGGAGAGATCTTTTGCAAAGGTTTGTTTGGCCAGTTACTAGCTATTGGTCTCTGTTTAAGGATTCCGTTCATTTTGCTCCTTCCTGTAGGTTGTTATGGGAAAGAATTTGGACCAAAAGGAGTTGGATTTGGCCAAGGTGCTGGCACTCTGACAACCACATGAACGCCATAATGGTGTCCTCAAATTCACAGTCCAAGAGTTCCTTAGACGATCATCGAGTGCTATAACCAGAGAATAATTTAGGTTTTTTTTTAGTAGTTTTAAATCATGAGGGACTGAGTGTATTCATTGTCTCTAATTCATCAATGTTTTTCTCCGTAAATTTTAAAATTTAGTTTGTTAACTTTCGCATATTTTGCTGAGTCAGCAAATATTGTTAGCATGCTGAGGGTGTGTGTATTGAGATCAACTGTGAAAGGGGTGCTAGCTGCCAGCAAGGCAGGACTGTCAGCAGGACTAGCTGTGCCAGGCGCCATTGCTGTCTACCATTTCACCAGCACTGGTGTTTCGGCTCACTGCAGGAGCCGCCCATCCAAACACAGCACTCCTACCAGCAGACTGTGGCAGGAAGAAGAGAAGAAATGGGATGATCATTTTGACTGGGCTAGACTGTGGGAGTTCATCTCTCCTGACCTCATCTTTCTGCTGGGGGCTACAGCTGTGAGTTGCCCTGCATGGATTGCTATGTGATCTACTCTCTATCTGTCCATCCACACAGAGTGCTGTGGCATCGGCATTGGTGAACATAGCCATACCTTTGGAGCTAGGCCGGCTCGTGACAGTGGTCTCCAACCTCCAATCTGACTTGCCTTTCTCTCAATATGTCTCTCTCTTGACACCCAATGCTCTTAAACTGGCAGCGCTCTATCTAACCCAGGTACTGCATTAATTGTTAACAGCTATTGTATTGTAGATTTATTAACGATAATATCTTATTATAGGGAGTGTTCACATTTTGCTACATCAGTATTCTGGCAGTAGTGGGAGAACGATTTGCTGTTCGTCTGAGGACTTCATTGTTCAAGAGTATCATTGAGCAGGACATGGCATACTTTGACAGCCACAGAACTGGAGAGCTAGTCAGCAGGTTTGGTGTGAACAATTATTAATGTGATGTGCGTGCATTAATTGGTGCATACTTCAGGTTGTCTGCTGATGTGCAAGAATTGAAGAGTTCATTTAAACTGGTCATTAGTCAGGGGCTGCGAAGTTGCACACAAATTGTTGGTTGTCTGGCTTCTTTGTATTTCATTTCCCCTCAAATGACAGGAGTCATTCTCCTAATTGTACCGTCTATGGTTGCCATGGGAACACTAATTGGTTCAGTACTGCGAGCATGGTCAAGAGAAGCTCAACATCGTGTTGCTATGGCAACATCTGTAGCAGATGAAGCAATCAGTAATGTTCGAACTGTGCGTGCATTTGCAATGGAAGAAAAGGAGTGCGAGTGAGTGATGTAATGGTGATGTAATGGTAATGCTACTGCTATTGTTACAGGCTCTATCGTGAAGAACTGCTCAAAGCTGAAGCAAGCAACAACAGACTAGGAGTTGGTATTGCTGTGTTCCAAGGTCTCTCTAACTTGTCTATTAATGGTTAGTGTCGTGTGTGTGTGTGTGTGTGTGTGTGTGTGTGTGTGTGTATGTGTGTGTGTGTGTGTGTTTGAGATCACGTGGTGAACTCTAGTTGGACTGATGTAGGTCTGGTGCTGGCTGTCCTCTCTCAGGGAGGACTGTTGCTCTCAATGAACTCCATCACAGCTGGGGACCTAATGGCATTCCTCATTGCCACACAGACAATTCAAAAGTCAGTGTTCTCTTGTGCTAGTCATCATGATTCCATATATGGACACCCTCCCCCTTCAGATCTCTGGGAACGTTGTCTGTGCTGTTTGGCCAAGTGGTCCGAGGCGTCTCTGCTGGGTCTAGAGTCCTGGAGTACATGCACAAACAGCCAGTGGTGCCGTTGGTCGGTGGCAGGAGAATGGACACTGTCAAAGGACACATCGAGTTCAAAGACGTCTCATTTACGTATCCTAGTAGACCAGAGCAGGTAGGTTGTCCTTGTGGCTACTTATAGTAGCATATTATAATTATTATGATACTAATGCAGGAAGTGTTGTCTGGGTTTGAGCTGGTCCTCCCAGCTGGGAAGGTCACCGCTCTCTGTGGGCTGTCAGGAGCTGGTGAGAGACAAAGAGACAAATACCCGGCCTATATAAGTAACTAGGATGTGTATTGTACATTATATACAGGCAAGTCAACAGTGGCATCTCTATTGGAGAGGTTCTACGAGCCAGATCGTGGCTGTATAACGCTAGATGATCAGTCTTTGAGTGAACTGGACCCATCTTGGTTACGAGGAGAGGTCATTGGGTTCATCCACCAGGAGCCCGTGCTGTTTGCCACATCTATCAGAGAAAACATTCGTTATGGGCGGCCATCTGCCAGTGATGAAGAGATCCTAGCTGCTGCTCAACTGGCCAATGCTCATTCTTTCATTGAACAGTTTCCTGCCGGCTATTCAACACACGTTGGTGAGAGAGGTGTGTCCTTGTCAGGTGGACAGAAACAAAGGTGCAGAATGTAACACTAGCACATGCACTAAAACAGGTATATAGACATTTATAATAATTAGTACAGGATTGCCATAGCAAGGGCTCTGCTCAAGGCGCCTAGGGTGCTCATCTTTGATGAGGCAACGAGTGCTTTAGACGCTCACTCTGAGAGTCTTGTACAACAAGCACTGGAGCGTGCTTGCCAAGGTAGAAATTGCTGCCCACAATTCAAGGTTGTTTGAATTCTACATATGATTTAATTTGCTCACATTAGGTCGAACTGTTCTAATAATTGCCCATCGTCTTAGTACAATCCGACAAGCTGATCAGATTGCAGTGATGCACAAAGGAACCCTTCGCGAGGTACCGCATCTCACAACAATGGTGTTAGTATAAATTAACTTTATTATCACATTATGTGTGTGTACAGGTTGGGAGCCATTCTGAACTGCTGGCACAAAGAGGGCTATACAGTGAACTCATTCGAAGACAAACTGTTTTAGACGAATAAGACATTGGTTCACTTTCTTTTCCCTTTCTTTTTCTTTGATGTATTTGCTGAAGATGATTGAGGGGCATCTCCACCACCTGCCTTGCCTGTACTCTGACGACTCTTTAGTTTAGGAATTAACTCGCACAACTTCTCCAGCAGCTGTTTCCCTACATATGAACGCAACTTTATGCACACACCCATTATTTATAATAAACCACTCACTACTAGTGATCCCTCCATTCAGATAACTCCCATCAGCTCTTCTCAGTTGAACTCTGACCCTGCCAGAATGNCTTCCAACAGACAAGCCAGTCAAGTCCTGGATCCTTCGTGGTTCTGCTCTGCTTTGTCAGTTGGATGATTAACAGTGATTATTTTACTCCTTGATTGATTGTTACATTCTTACTCGACTCACTGTTAACTGTTTAGCCATAAAAATATTATAATAATTATATAATTAAATGTTTTAAAAAAAAACATCAAGTACAAAATGTTCATGATTTAAAGAGGGCGGGTATTTTAATTAGCTAGATATTAATATCTGCATGCATGATGTTCCATAACTATTATGGAAACACTTTATCTAGTATGCCCGGTCCATGCAAACAATAATTTATAATAATTACAATAAAATTTTCTCTCCCTAATGGTTCCAGTATTGTAACTCTCAATTCCAAATCCTTTTAGTTTCAAATATTCACTAAATCAATCGCACAAGAACCAGAACACACTATGACATGTTCAACAAAACAAGAACACTTTGAGATCTATATATACTTGTGTTTTGCTTCCACAGCGGCTTTCTCTAAATGTGTGGATGTTATAATTCAACTTGTCAAAAATAGGAGTGTATGATTAATATTAGAGTCCACACCTCATTAGACAGAGACAAGATAGACCACATGTCAAATCTATAAAGGTGGTGTGTGCACATGTAACAGTTTGTGAATAATGGGAGCTAGTGCAAGGTTGAGGATCCATACCTTACAAAAGACATGAGACTGGCTCCCACAACTCAGCTGTGTGTGTGCATGTAGTAGTGATTGAAACGGTATAATGGTGACTGTGACGATCCTTACCTTACAGGCTGGACACACACACAGCTTCTAGGACTCAAAAGGGTATGCATGTCATGTGTACAGCCATGGTAAGTAAATAACAGGGATGATAAACTGAGTTATTGCTAGTCCTCACCTAACTTATTAGATCTCACACAAGATGACCATCTATATACAGGGGAATAGTGTGCATGTTTTAGAGAGAATGTGGAGCAAGAATGATTTGTGTCTGAGAGATATATCTTCTTACCTCATAGGTATATCAGACACATGCACACATGGCAGTTTCTACAGAGTAAAAATCAGTGCGTGCATGTTGTCAAAGCAAGACAAAGTGTTTGAACAAGAGTATGTGAGAGTAACTTGAAAATTCTTACCTTATAATTATAGCCATGGCCTGGAAGACTAGCTGAATACACAAGTCTTGAGATCACTTGTTAACTCCACAGGATGTGTGTGTGTGTGTGTGTGTGTGTGTGTGTGTGTGTGTGTGTGTGTGTGTGTTGTGGAGAGGGAGAGAGAGAAAGCTTAATTAGAATACTCAGTGGTTGTGAGTCACTAACAATCCTTCCCTTTTAATCGCATGTGCAGTTCCACTCACTGACAATAATGACCTGCAGGCACATGCCACAGCAAACATATTGTGGAGAGAATGAGCAAAAATCATAGCTGTATGCAATTGAGAAAGCTTTATATTACCTTAGGACATCAGTGCAGACACACAAGATGACCAGGCTCTGAAACTCAATGGTGGTGTGTGTATTTGTACAGATTAAATTTAAACAGGACCGTTGTGAGCAGCTTGAAACATTCTTACCTTGCATTGAGACAAACTGCAAGAAGACATGTCTACTTGCTAGTATGTGTGTATGTTGTAGAGAGAGCATTTAATAAGTCATGATGTCATTGAATCATTACTTCCCTTTTAATGACATGTGCAGTTGCACCAGATGACCTCCAGAGGTTCAGGCACATGTACACATGTTGTAGTAAACATAATAAAGAGAAAGAACAAAAAATGACAGCTGTGAGCAATTAAGAGATCTATATATTACCTTAGGATATGCAGATACACAAGATGACCTCTATAACTCAATGGGAGTGTGTGCAAGTTGTACAGTATTATTATACAAGATACGTGTGAGCAAGTTAGATTTTTACTTTATAAGGAGAGACAGACATACTGCCAAGAAAACTCAATCTCCAGTTTCCAGGGAATCTCCTAGGTCAACTCATGAGTTGTGAGCATGGGGTGGGAGGGGCCAGGTATGAATATTACTGGGGTCAAAACGAAATAGCAAAACTTACCAGTGAGTCTCCTACTTTGGCTAATTTGCTTGATTTGCTACCAGCAAAATCAATACATGGCAAAATGAAATGAGAACTTGAACTTACAAAGAGAACATATGACTTGGGTTCAAATCCATCCGATGATAGACTGGTCTTATGACCTAGTAGACTGCTTCACTGAGTTGGCTTGGTAACCAGCTTTGAAGGAAAATACATGACAAAATGAAACATACAAAAAAACTTACACCTAGAAAAGTGAGTTCATATCTATTTCAAGACAAAGATAGTCTTCAACTGCTTCAGTTGACTTGGTAGCTAGCTTGGAAGGAAAAATGGAAAATGAAACACACGACAAACTTACAGCTAGAGAAGCGAGTTTACATCCATTTCAAGACAAAGATAGTCTTCAACTGCTTCAATTGGCTTAATAGCTAGCTTGGGAGGAAAAATACATTTTAAAATTAAACACACGACAAACTTAGAGCGTGTCTTCAACTGCTTCTGTTAGCAAGGTAGCTGGCTTGGAAGGAAAAATACATGGAAAAATGAAACACATGACAAACTTACAGCTAGAGAAGCAAGTTAACATCTAGTTTAAGACAAACATAGTCTTCAACTTCTTCCATTGGCTTGGTAGCTGGTTTGAAAGGAAAAATACATGGCAAAATAAAAAACACGAGAAACTTACAGCTAAAGAGGAGCAAGTTTAGGTCCATTTTAATACAAAGATAGTCTTCAACTGCTTCAGTTGGTTAGGTAGCTGGCTCGGAAGGAAAAATACACGGCAAAATGAAACACACCATATAACTTACAGCTAGAGAAGTGAGTTCACATCCATTTCAAGGCAAAGATAGTCTTCAACTGCTTCAGTTAGCTTAGTAGCTTGCTCAGAAGGAAATACATGGCAAAATGAAACACACCAGAAACTTACAGCTAAAGAAGCAAGTTTAGGTCCATTTTAATACAAAGATAGTCTTCAACTGCTTCAGTTGGCTAGGTAGCTGGCTTGGAAGGAAAATACATGGCAAAATAAAACATACAACAAGCTTACAGCTAGAGAAGTGAGTTCACACCCATTTCAAGACAAAGATAGTCTTTAACTGCTTCAGTTAGCTTGGTAGCTGGCTCGGACGGAAATTATACATTGCAAAATGAAACACACAACAAACTTACAGCTAGAGAAGCAAGTTTAGGTCCATTTCAATACAAAGATAGTCTTTAACTGGCTTGGTAGCTGGCTTGGGAGGAAAATACATGGCAAAATAAACCATACAAGCTTACAGCTAGAGAAGTGAGTTCACACCTGGCCATTATAAGACAAAGATAGTCTTTAACTGCTTCAGTTGGCTTGGTAGCTGGCTCAGATGGAAAAATACATTGCAAAATGAAACACACGAGAAACTTACATCTAGAAAAGTGAGTTCACACCCATTTCAAGACAAAGATAGTCTTTAACTGCTTCAGTTAGCTTGGTAGCTGGCTCGGAAGGAAAAATACATTGCAAAATGAAACACACGAGAAATTTACATCTAGAAAAGTGAGTTCACACCCATTTCAAAACAAAGATAGTCTTCAACTGCTTCAGTTGGCTAGGTAGCTGGCTTGGAAGGAAAATACATGGCAAAATAAAACATACAACAAGCTTACAGCTAGAGAAGTGAGTTCACACCCATTTCAAGACAAAGATAATTATAGTCTTGATAACTGCTTCAGTTAGCTAGGTAGCTGGCTTGGAAGAAAAAATACATGGCAAAATGAAACACACTAGAAACTTACAGCTAGAGAAGTGAGTTCACATNGTTGATTGTTGCAGGCCATTTATAACTGGCAGTATGTCAATTGTTTGAGGCTGTGGTGTCTGGTGGTGGGGAAAGTCTCCTCCACACGGTCCCTCATCTACCCCCTGGTCCAGGTCATGTTGGGTGCTGTCCACTTGATGCCCACCGCGAGATACTTCCCTGTCCGACTGCACCTCCTCGGGGCGTTGGTCCACCTCGCAGACACCACCAGCACCTATATACCACTCCAGGCACACCTCATAGAGGTCAACGGTCAAATTGTGTATACTTATGGAAGATCAACTATTGCCATTAATTATTTGCAGGTATTGGAGAAGTGTGCCCGGGCTCCAGCCAGGAGTAAGGATATGGGCAGGGCCCCCAGCCTACCAGTCATGATCAAGGCATCCAAAGCTGATTTGCAATCTCAAACTTACAATGTGAGTAAGGGAAGGAGTGTGCAATTAATAATCTTTCGTATGTTGTGTGAAATCTTATCACAGATTGCTGTAGTGAACAAGTCATTTGAGCTATTGTTGTTTTTCCTGTCCACTCAAGAGCATAGCATGGCTTTTCCTGAGCTCAGTTTCCCTATCGTTACAAGAGTGAGTTGGTAGCCATTCCTCGTATTTTTATGATGTCATTGCTTTGTGCAGTTGAAGCGGGTGCTGAGAGCCACGCCCCTCTCATGGTGTAGATCACAGCTGAAGCAGCTCTGTGACAAGGTACGATTGAACCAATGACTCGACATTGGCTGCTGATGAGGTAGTCTTTGCACCTATCGTAGGTGGAAGAAGTGAGTAGAACAGTTGCACATAAAAGAGAAGCCAGTAACATTTCTCCGTCTGATTTGGAGAGCATTGTAAGAATTTCTCTATCAAATTAGTAATGTTAATATGGTAACCTACATTAATAATTGTTATGTGTTAATTTTTAGAGAACTCTAGAAAGAGAGATGACTGCTGAGCAAGGGCTCCTAGCCAACTGGTTGAAGATGTGGAGAAAAACTCTGTGACTTATTGTCTTGTGCACCAATGTTCATTTGGTACTGTATAGCCTGTACGATAAAATTATATAACATGGTATATGTATATATTATAATTATGGTTAAAATTAATTGATCAGCGTCCATTGAAATCACCAAATAATTGAAATAGTGTTCTAGTATTAGTCTTATGTGATAACTGGTAAGAGATGCATTTAATGGGTGCATGCATGCAGTCGCCAAAAGTAACCTCCTCTGACCTGTCAATGATGTCGCCTCGTCCCCAGGCTCCTCCCACCGGAAATTAAGCACCGAGAGAGAAAAGGAAAGAGGGAGGTAATTCTTACCTTTGCGCACTTCCATTTCATTTCCGGAGAGAGACTGCATTAGATTTTATTATAATTGTCTATTTCTACTTGTGTCTAATGATGGATGGCTCAGTTTTACCTCTGGCTCTAAATCTCAAGATGGTGTGTGCACATGTAACAGTTGGTGAACAATGGGAGTGCAANTTTCAAGGTGTGCCCCCTTGGAACACATGTCTATCTTGTATGAATGTCTATAATATTATTATGTGATACATGTATTTACTCCTCTTTTCTCTCTCTCCCTATAGCTTGTGATGTCTTAGTTTGAAGGATCGAAGACTCTCTACTTACAAGAAGTTTGGTTCTAGTTGATGCACACACTCCCTCTTAGCCTAATGGCACTGGGCATGATTTGTGTGTGTGTGTGAGAGAGAGAGAGAGAGAGAGTGAGAGAGAGAGAGCAGTAAAGTTAACATCCTGTAATAATACAAGGTCTATCTTGTGCATTGCAGGTTTATATAGGTTCAACATCTTTGTCTTGGAATGGAACTGAATGGCAGCTGTCTAAGTTTCGAGATCTGTGTTATAAGTTTCTCTGTTCATTTTGCCACTGCTTTGTCTCTTATATAGGTAGATTGAGTGAGTATATGTCACCAGTTGTGGTGTTAAGATATTCTCCCTACATAAGAAACTAAACTCAGTCAATTTAACTCAAATAGAAAATGAAACTGAATTGACCTGTGGCACTTTGTAAGTCATTTAATTTGCCATGTATTTTCCATCCAAGCCAGCTACCAAGCCAACTGAAGCAGTGGAAGACTATCTTTGTCTTGAAATGGATGTGAACTCAATTCTCTAGCTGTAAGTGTTTCGTGTGTTTCATTTTGCCATGTATTTTTCCTTCCAAGCCAGCTACCAAGCCAACTGAAGCAGTTGAAAACTATCTTTGTCTTGAAATGGATGTGAACTCAATTCTCTAGCTGTGAGTTTCTTGTGTGTTTCATTTTGCCATGTATTTTTCCTTCCAAGCTAGCTACCAAGCTAACTGAAGGAGTTGAAGACTATCTTTGTCTTAAAATGGACTTGAACTCACTTCTCTAGCTGTGTGTGTTTCATTTTACCATGTATTTTTCGTTCCTAGCCAGGTACCAAGCCAACTGAAGCTGTTGAAGACTATCTTTGTCTTGAAATGGATGTGAATTCACTTCTTTAGCTGTAAGTTTGTCGTGTGTTTCATTTTGCCATTTATTTTCCTTCAAAGCTGGTTACCAAGCCAACTGAAGCAGTCTACTAGCTAATTATAAGACCAGTCTAACATCGATTGGATTTGAACCCAAGTCATATGTTCTCTTTGTAAGTTCAAGTTCGCGTTTCATTTTGCCATGTATTGATTTTGCTGGCAGCAAATCAAGCAAATTAGCCAAAGCAGGAGACTCACTGGTAAGTTTTGTTATTTCGTTTTGACCCCAGTAATATTGACACTTGGCCCCTCCCACCCCATACTCACAACTACTGAGTTGACCTAGGAGATTCCCTGGAAACTGGAGATCGAGTCATCTTGACAGTATGTCTGTCTCTCCTTATAAAGTAAGAATCTAACTTGCTATCTTGTATAATAATACTGTACAACTTGCACACACGAGTTGTAGAGGTCATCTTGTATATCTGCATGTCCTAAGGTAATATAATATAGATCTCTTGATTGCTCACAGCTGTCATTTTTTGTTCTTTCTCTTCATTATGTTTACTACTACATGTGTACATGTGCCTGAACCTCAGGCTAGAGGTCATCTGGTGCAACTGCACATGTCATTAAAAGGGAAGTCAATGACATCATGATGACTCATTCTTATTAAATGCTCTCTCTACAACATACACACATACTAGCAAGTAGACATGTCTTCTTGCAGTTTGTCTCAATGCAAGGTAAGAACTTTTCATGTTGCTCACAACTGTCCTGTTTAAATTTAATCTGTACAAATACACATACCACCATTGAGTTTCAGAGCCTGGTCATCTTGTGTGTCTGTACTGATGTCCTAAGGTATTATAAAGCTTTCTCAATTGCATACAGCTATCATTTTTGTCCATTCTCTCCACAATATGTTTGCTGTGGCATGTGCCTGCACCTCTGGAGGTCACATTAGACTTGTGTATTCAGCTAGTCCTCCAGGCCATGGCTAAGGTAAGAACTTTCAAGTTACTCTCACACTCTCTTGTTCAAACACTTCAACAACATGCACACACTGATTTTTACTTGTGGAAACTGCCATGTGTGTGTCTGTACATACCTATGAGGTAAGAAGCTATAATATCTCTCAGTCACAAATCATTCTTGTTTCACATTCTCTCTCTAAAACATGCACACTGTTCCCCTGTGCATATAGATGAACTGTGAAAGTCATCTTGTGTGAGATCTGACAAGTTAGGTGAGCTCTAGCAATGACTCAGTTTATCATCCCTGTTATTTACATACCATGGCTGTACACATGACATGCATACTGTTTTGAGTCCTAAGAAGCTGTGTATGTGTCCATGCCAGGCAGCCTGTAAGGTAAGGATTATCACAGTCACTATTATATCATTTCAATCACTATTACATGCACACACACAGTTGAGTTGTGGGAGCCAGTCTCATGTCTGTTCTAAGGTATGGAGCCTCAACCTTGCACTCCCATTGTTCACCAACTGTTACATGTGCACACACCATCTTGAGATTTAGAGCCAGAGGTAAAACTGAGCCATCCATCATTAGACACAAGTAGAAATAGACAATTATAATAAAATCTAATGCAGTCTCTCTCCGGAAATGAAATGGAAGTGCGCAAAGGTAACCTCTTTCCTTTTCTCTCTCGGTGCTTAATTTCCGGTGGGAGGAGCCTGGGGACGAGGCGACATCATTGACAGGTCAGAGGAGGTTACTTTTGGCGACTGCATGCATGCACCCATTAAATGCATCTCTTACCAGTTATCACATAAGACTAATACTAGAACACTATTTCAATTATTTGGTGATTTCAATGGACGCTGATCAATTAATTTTAACCATAATTATAATATATACATATACCATGTTATATAATTTTATCGTACAGGCTATACAGTACCAAATGAACATTGGTGCACAAGACAATAAGTCACAGAGTTTTTCTCCACATCTTCAACCAGTTGGCTAGGAGCCCTTGCTCAGCAGTCATCTCTCTTTCTAGAGTTCTCTAAAAATTAACACATAACAATTATTAATGTAGGTTACCATATTAACATTACTAATTTGATAGAGAAATTCTTACAATGCTCTCCAAATCAGACGGAGAAATGTTACTGGCTTCTCTTTTATGTGCAACTGTTCTACTCACTTCTTCCACCTACGATAGGTGCAAAGACTACCTCATCAGCAGCCAATGTCGAGTCATTGGTTCAATCGTACCTTGTCACAGAGCTGCTTCAGCTGTGATCTACACCATGAGAGGGGCGTGGCTCTCAGCACCCGCTTCAACTGCACAAAGCAATGACATCATAAAAATACGAGGAATGGCTACCAACTCACTCTTGTAACGATAGGGAAACTGAGCTCAGGAAAAGCCATGCTATGCTCTTGAGTGGACAGGAAAAACAACAATAGCTCAAATGACTTGTTCACTACAGCAATCTGTGATAAGATTTCACACAACATACGAAAGATTATTAATTGCACACTCCTTCCCTTACTCACATTGTAAGTTTGAGATTGCAAATCAGCTTTGGATGCCTTGATCATGACTGGTAGGCTGGGGGCCCTGCCCATATCCTTACTCCTGGCTGGAGCCCGGGCACACTTCTCCAATACCTGCAAATAATTAATGGCAATAGTTGATCTTCCATAAGTATACACAATTTGACCGTTGACCTCTATGAGGTGTGCCTGGAGTGGTATATAGGTGCTGGTGGTGTCTGCGAGGTGGACCAACGCCCCGAGGAGGTGCAGTCGGACAGGGAAGTATCTCGCGGTGGGCATCAAGTGGACAGCACCCAACATGACCTGGACCAGGGGGTAGATGAGGGACCGTGTGGAGGAGACTTTCCCCACCACCAGACACCACAGCCTCAAACAATTGACATACTGCCAGTTATAAATGGCCTGCAACAATCAACACGCATGGAGTGAGTGTGTGTGTGTGTGTGTGTGTTTGACAATAGCTCTGTATAGAGTGAAGTACAGAGTGAAATACTATACCTGGTGCGCTAGTTTCTTGTTGGAAGTCAGAGCAGTTCTTAAAGTGAGTGCCAACTGGCGGATGTATACAAAGCAATGTTGGTAGCAAATCTCCTCATCCAGTGAAAGCACTTGGAGCAGGGAGGACTGCATGAACTGGACTGAAGAGAGCCTGTCAACAGACACAAACCTCACATTGCTCACATAGGCCAGGTAGAGGCTCTGGAAACACACAAAACAACATTTATAGCATCTTTTCAAGTTACAACTATAATATACTAGAAGCTCTCACCTTAATGGTATCAGGAAGCAGTTTATTTTGGTCGACCAGAACACTTTGTTTCAAAGCCATAAAGGCCAGGACCTGGGTGTGGCCTTCACAGGTGGACCATATCTCGACCAACTGCTTGTGTAGTTGTCTGTTCAGCTTTGGGAATACGGAGAAATGATGAATAAGAGATAAGATTTGTTTTAGAATGACATGCTGCATTGAGGGATCACGCAATGTGCGCAGCAGTAGGAGGAGATCAGAGAGATAGGGCTTCAAGATGGGTCTGACGCTCTTCCACTTGCTGTGAGAGGAGGGTCTAGAGCCGTCCTTCACGAGACCCATGTGGTGATCCACGCACAAAGGAACGTGTTGCAAACAAAACACAAGCAAAGAATTGAAGTGAGCAGCTCCCAAGGCAACTGTCGATGGTTCCTCCCCCATCAATGACATCATCGACAAGTGGAGGGTGTGGCACAATCTGGAGAGGCTCTGCAACGAGTGATGCTGTGTGTGTGTGTGTGTGTGAACAACACCCAGTGAAGACTGGTCTGTTTAGACTGGGGGGCACTTCTGATGTAAACACACCTTCACTACCATGGACATACAATGGTGCACTGTCCTAATGTTGACCTTTGAACCCCCTTCTCTGCTCTCTTCTCGAGAGCTATCTGTATCTTCTCCATCCTGCATGTGTGTGAGGGTGTGAGGGTGTGAGGGTGTGAGGGTGTGTGTGTGTGTGTGTGTGTGTGTGTGTGTGTGTGTATGTGTATGTATGTGTGTGTGTGTGTGTGTGTGTGTGTGTGTGTGTGTGTGTGTGTGTGTGTGTGTGTGTGTGTGTGTGTGTGTGTGTGTTCACAATACCACAAGGAAGCCATTATCTCAGTCCCAGATCCACCCATCCAAACCCTTCCTGTTTGTTGTCCAACAAACAGTGTTGCTATTTGCCCCTATCAACCCCTGGAGGGATCTCAGCTAGATATGCACATTTCCTTGTGCTGTGCACTGTAGGTTGGTATTCCCAGCAGAACCAGCCTCCCCTCTCCCCTGCACAGCAACAAACCATGGGAGACTGCATTCCTCACATTCTCTCTCTCTATCTCTCACTCAGAATTCATGACTGGGGATACACAATTAATGATATTCATAGCCATTGCACACTGCTGTGGTTGGTTGTTGACAGCTTTCATTTCAGGGAAAACACATTTCACACACACGCCATCTGAGATGCTCACACCCTATGCACACACTGATCGAACTATACCTCTTGTTCCTTTCGACTTGTTATGTTCAACGGTCGTGGCTCAATCAGTCCCATGTCTTCATCATCAGAGGGATCATCAGAGGGGCCATCAGAGGGGCCATCAGGGGGGGCATTATTAGCCTCCTTCAAGTAGCTGGTTGAGTATCTATTTTAATACAAAAATCTCATTATGCAAACATCAAAAATTATGTATTACAAAGAATATCGTACTCTTTTCTTGATCTTTTGGCTTCTGAAGGAGAACATTCTTCTGCTAGCCTCTCAAGGAATTGGTCTACGTCCAGCCGGGCTAGGGATCCCCTGGATGGAGACACACACACCATATGATATCAGATCACTACACTTCAAGACTACCAACCTTTTTCTCTTGGACATGATGATAGGAGACAACGTGGAGTGGGCGTTAATTGGAAAGCAGGAGTAACATGTATGGACTGTCGAGGATTTGCAGAAGACCTCCTAATGTTAGGGAAAGGTTGCTGTCGAGCGGCGGAGAGAGGTAGGGAGATGTCACTAGTGCTCAGAAGAACTCAGAGTGTTCAGAAGAACAATATTTGTCTGTATGTGTGTTATATAGAAATGTTCCCAAATGGAGTGGTGGAGGGTTTATTGAAGAT
Organism: Tethya wilhelma; assembly: GCA_964030475.1. Taxonomy (NCBI): domain Eukaryota; kingdom Metazoa; phylum Porifera; class Demospongiae; order Tethyida; family Tethyidae; genus Tethya; species Tethya wilhelma. The sequence continues at coordinate 1,442,008 of CAXIPT010000009.1, read as the reverse complement.
CTTATTGGTAAGAGATTTATAAATTGCTAATCTGATGTCATTGTCCACTCATACACATGTCATGCATGCATAGAATTCCGTGACAGAAAGGGGAAGAGATTTGTAGCAAGCAGTGACTTGTGTTCTGTGGAGGTACGTGCATATTGCATTGCAAACCGTCCATCTATATTAATATTGAGATCGAGCTAGTGCACTGTCCATTGTAGGAAGCAGTTGTATTTCCATCCATCTCTGGTAGAACTCTGAGTGGTGAGCCCCTGCAATTGCCAGCTCATAATCAAGTCCAGTTGATCCTTATGTCTGGGAGACAGTTGGGACAGGTATATAGCTACTCTAAAGTGCTCCCCACCAAATAGCAATAGTCACTCTTCATTCCAGACAATGTGTGACATGTACAGGAGTCCTTTTGAAGTGGCATTCCCTGGTGTCCCAGTGTATGAGCTGCTGCTCATTGAACAGGCAGTGTTCAGAATGTTCACTAAATGGATTGAAAAGAATCTTCTTCAGCTCGTACCTAAGGAAAGGCAGGTTTGTGCCTGCCTAGTTGTTATCTGCACATTATATGTTCCTGCCTGATGTGTTGTTCGCTGTGCCTACAGGGCTCATTCATGTGCTACACCGGAGGTGGCAGTGGGAAGAAGGTGAGGGAACTGACCCGAGCCATTCACTATGGCAACTCTTTAGTAGGCCACGCCTTCCTCATTGACCAGAGAGCACGGGTTAGATGGCAAGCGACAGCTTTGCCAACGGAGCAAGAATTACAAGCCATGGTTCACTGTACTCAGCAGCTGATCTCAGACACTCCATCATAGAATATTGGTATTGACATGCACTTGTAAGTGACTGCACCAATTATTGTTAGCTCATACATATGTGTTCATGTCAGGCTACTTTATCAACATTGTACTGTGTCCATTCATGTGTGTGTGTGTGTGTGTGTGTGTGTGTGTGTGTGTGTGTGTGTGTGTGTGTGTGTGTGTGTGTGTGCCCGCCTTGCTAGCTGCATGCATGTGCCTGATCAGTGAACTAGCTAAGTGTTTCCTGTGCTGGAAGTCATAATGGCTGTCACTAATTCAATCAGCATTAGGTGTGACTGCTCTTTGGTAGGTTTGAGTGGGTGTGCAGGGTCCATTGTTGTCTGCCACTGCCATCTCATATTCTATTAGAAGTCCTCACCTTTTGGTTGCCATAGCAACAGTGGGGATATCTTAATGAGCCACTGTATGTGTCAATGTATTATCCAATGTACGTGTGTGTATTGTGTATTGTGTATTGTGTGTGTGTGTCAAGGCGTTGGATTTGGGCTAGGTCTGTGTTGTCTTTATTGTGAGTGTCTCTGTTGGTGGCTGCTCTGATTCTCACTGCCATTAGAACCCATAGAGTCCAGGAGTCATGTGTTTACTGACACTGTGTCTGCTCCCAACCCCACCCTCCCTCCGGGCCCACCCTCTCTCTGCTCTAAAGGGGAGGATGGCCATTGCTGGCTAGAACACTAACTGCATGTTGATGATATTCATTAGAGAATGTGGTCAATGGGTGAGCATTGCTCTTGCCATGAATCTAGTAGCTTGGTTAGTGAAGGTGGTCATCCTGGGCTGCACCTGGACTCTCCATGCAGCTCAGCCTGGCTCACCACACTGCTCTTAATCAACTAATGGAACATTCATTAATGTAACTGTGGCTCTCTCACCAGTCGTCAGCTGCTGCCTAGCCCATGCTCTAATTATTGTTCTCTGCTTGACAAGTTTTATTAATAACTTTTGACATAAATGATAGTTGTGCTGGAAAAAGAATGTTTAAAAAATTAATATGATTTGGTGTGATGACAAAAGTGTATTTCGTGTGATATGTTGGCTGCGAGGGTTAAAGTGATGCACTACAATATAAAGAGTGTGAGAGTAAGTGATGTGAATGGCCATGAATAATTGTACGTGTGAAAGAATTTGTGATCTGAAAAATTAATATCAACCTGTTCCTATTAGACTGTTTAATGATATTGATGTTGTTCATCTACATGGCCCTGGTGTCCACCATGCCATATGCTGACGGGTATCCTCCAGCTCCTAGCGCTCCAAGTCCAGAACTAGGTAGATAGGTTGCACTCCCGTACATGCCAATGCTCTGACTCATTGAAGGGCATGCACCACCACCACTGCCATAGCCATATCCATTGATGCCCGTTGAACTGCTGTACTGTCTGTAGGAGGTGGCGTCCATGCACTGAGCTGAGATTGGAGTGGCAGGCGGACTGGATTTCAAGCCGATCGCAGCACACGAGGAGTTGGGCCAATTGTTAAAGTATGCTGTGCTGCTGCTTGCAGCGCTGCCCGGACTCAGGCCCATTGCTGGATACGACGCAGGAGTTGCATAAGGGTGATAGCCAACACGATCCTCGTAGAAGCCTGCACCAGGATTGCCAGTGGTGAAGTAGATTGCCTTCTTGGGTTCAGATTGCATTGACTTTGTGGGTCTCTTCATTCGCTTGCGACGCTTGAAATTTCCTTTCTCAAACATTTCTTCACATGATTCGTCCAGTGTCCAGTAGTTACCCTTCCTATCTCCCCCCTCCTTGGGCACCTTCACAAAACATTCATTCAAGGACAAGTTGTGTCGGATGGAATTCTGCCAGCCTTTCTTGTTCTTGGCATAGTAGGGGAAGTTGTCCATGATGAACTGGTATATTCCACTCAGTGTGAGCCTCTTGTCTGGGGACTTGGCAATGGCCATTGCAATGAGAGCCACATAGGAGTAGGGCGGCTTCACGTCCTCGCTACGGTCGTTGTCCGTGTTGACAGCTGCAAACAGAGACTTCTTGGCATCAAGAACACTGCTTCCTCGTGGCTGTTTCTGATACTCCATGCCCATCGCTTGTACTATCGGTTGTTGACAAAGTGCATAAGTTGCGTCTATTGAATGTCAAAACACTTGAACCGCGTGTATTTATACACCACTTGAAGAATCCCTGCAAGGAAACCGCAACGCCCACTCACTCGCTGCATTTCTCCTCTCTTGGTGGTGTGCGTGGTCTGCTAATCCAATAATAAATAGGCTAAGTACCAACACACGGCACTCTCCCTGTTTTTGCAAGTACTCTGCTCATCCTGTCGACTGGCTGGTGTTCTTCCTTCCGATCTCTTCAACTTTCAGTCAACAAGTATCAAGTCCTGAGCTAGCTCATCAGTGAGGATGGCAGCTGGATCGCTAGCTAGCGGGCGGCGCGCGGCAAGGAAAGCTCCGCCTACTTACCATGACAACGCCGTTGTGATGAGAGAGAGCAGGGATCAGAGATATGCCTCCAAAGAGCAAAACACCAAAGAAAAGAGAAACGGAAAAACAGAATTCTGTTGCTGATGAGGTAAATAATAACCGTCATGTACTGCATAAATTAAAGTTTGTGGATTGCAATATTTTACAGCAGTTCCAACAAGTTGACATCTCCACCAAGGATGTCAGAACAGTAGTGCTGATGCTGGACTCTCCAGAGGCGGCTCTTGTGTGTAAAGCTTGTGATGCATTGCACAAATACATAGAGAAAGGTGAACAGCTTTAATAATACACCTACAGGTTCAAAGTACATTTTCATGATTTGTAGGCGATGATAAATGTGAGGAGCTGAAGGAGGTTGGAGTGGTACCGCCGCTCGTCAAGTTGCTCTCTTCTACAGACAGAGCTGTTCGTTCCTATGCTGTGATGTGTCTGGCTAGCATGACCACTAATAGTAATAAGAACCATACTGTGATATTGTAACAGCTGTAAATTTTGATGCTCTCTATAGGATCAGTACGCACTCTCCTCCTGAAGTGTGACTGTGTGTCTTTGTTGGTTGCTCTTCTTGATTCCAATGAAGAGTTGGTGACACAAGAAAGGGCTTCGTTTGCACTCTCTCAGCTGACAGGTACTCCCCATGCCTGTATAATATAGTAACTACAAGTGCTTGTCTTGCAACAGTGCTGTATAATATAATAATAATGCTGATGCTATTGTTGTTGCAGTGGAGTACAGCTTCAAGACTCAATTCTGTGAGCATTCTGGAGGTCAAGAGTCCCTTGTCAAACTATTGACGTCTGCTGATCCTGATCTTCAAGTGAGTGGTAGTTGGTTTAAGACGTAAGCTACTTGTACTGGTCTCTCCACAATCATTGCAGAGAAACTGCCTCCAGACTCTCAGTCACCTCATGGAACACTACCAGTGTCGGCCTGCTCTGCTGGAGGCAGGTGGTGTTCCTGCCATTCTGGACCTCCTGCTCTCAGAGTATCCTCTCATCCAACAGCTCTCCCTCTCAACCCTTCACTCCAGCATGCACCATGGTACGGTTGGCCTTTCCAACCACACGCCTCCAATGCTCCTCTCTCTTGCTCTCTAGATGGATGCCGTAAAGCCGTCGTTTCTGGAGATGGACTGGAGAAGATTGTTTCTTTCCTTGGTGTGAAGGAGAATGCTGACCTCCATGGGCTGGCTGTCTCAGTGCTGGAGGTGTGCCTGCAAGAGGCTGACTGTCTGGTAGCTCTTCAAAGCTCCAATTGCCTTCAGCAGCTTCTCTCAAACATCACTGAAGAGCACCAGCTCTGAAATGAAGAAAAACAGTGTAAGTTATGCAACGCCTCTTTCAATTGTGAAGGTACTATCAGTGATCATCCTGCACAGGCCAGAGCATTAGCCAGGGCAGCCAAAGATTGTAAGTTCATGTTAATATTTTGTACAGTGATTTTTAATAATTATTTTTTAATATTTTCAGCTGTGAATCTGAAACTGTTGCATGAACAAGAGGCAGAGAAGACATTTCTCCAGCTCCTCTCTCACGAGGTGAGCTAGTTCACCAATGACAATGTGTGTGTGTGTGTGTGTGTGTGTGTGACCATCTATATTATCAATGGTGTGACTGACTGACTCTCAGGATGGTGGTGTTGTGTGTGGAGGGTGTGAGGGCCTGGCTGCCATGAGTGGCCTCAAACTCAGTCAGCAGTGGATTGGAGCTCAGGACGGCCTCTCTCCTCTCGTGCAGGCCACAGAGAGTGAGAGTGGGTGTGTCAGGGTAGCTGCAATACGGGCTATTGCTGCCGTCATCACTGGATCACCAGCAAACTGCAAGTAATGCAATAATAGCTCGTGGTCTGTACTAGGCTAATAGCTCATGGTCCACTCTGTAGGTTGCTTGGATCCAGTGGAGGAATTGAAGCTATTGTCCGATTGCTGTCAGATGCTGAGAGTGGCTGCAGGGAGTTTGCTACCAATTGTATTCTGAGCATGGCTGCTGACGGTGAGTCACCCTGTGGCCTGCTAGTCTCTCTGTCCTTACCCAGTGCCTTCGTTAGGTTCACTGAGAGCTGCTCTCACAGCACAAGGAGCCATGCCAGCTCTCCTCCAGTGCCTTGGCTTTGCTGACTCGGCAGTTCAAAGTGGTGCCTGTGCTGCTATTGGTCTGCTGGGCTGTGACTCCAATGCCCGTCACGAGGTGAGTGGGTGGGTGGGTGTGCTAATGCTGCTCCTAAGCTAGCTCTCTTCTCCCGTGAAGGTCGCTGGCAGTGAGACTGGCCTGTCAACCCTGCTATCACTGCTCCGCTCCTCTCAGGAGACACTCGTTCAAAATGCCATCTGGACCATCTCTGTCCTGGCTCAAAGCCCTTCTCTCTCAGAAACCATCTCCAGACTGGGGTAAGCTTTGGCTGAATGATACAGTAACACTCAGCTATTGTTTGGCATGTGTGCAGGGGATTGGAGGTGATTCAAAAGCTGATCAACTCTTCAGGTGGTCACAAGTCGACAGCAACAGCAGCTCTCAATAAACTGCTTGCTTCTAACTTGTCTGCCAAGTACTGGATCACTGGACGTCTCACTCACAATGATGTCATCACTGAAATGGAGTTCTTTGATGCTGGACTGGTATGTGGGTCATTCTGTGTCAAATCAACACACAAATTGCATGACTGTCATAGATTTTGCCGAAACTTGGTGAACAGGTACTTACTTTAGGCATAGATATTATCTATACTTTAGGTGATTTACTGAGATAGAATTACAGCCCTCAAACTTGTGTGGCTTCTCTGTTACAAGTGTCTAAAATTTCCAAATTTTTTGCATATTTTTGACCGATCTGCTTACTTTGATCTATTGTAACACAAATACGCTTCAGTTTTGAAATGCGGGACTGAAATATTCTGAAAGCATACGAATTGTGCTTTCCAGTGATATGCTTGATTAAATTAATTGAATTAATTAAAATTAAATGCTACCATCGTTTAATTAAAAATTTGTGATTCGGAAAAAAAGGATTCTTTAATTTTTTTTATTTTTGTTCGAGAACTTCCTTTACTTCATGTTGTGTGAGTTTCGTCCTGGGACCACAGTGGGATGGGGAGATATTAAATCGATTATTATCTAAGGTATGGTAAAAAGTACTTTAGGGTAGCATTGATGATAGTTAAACAAGGTCAGTTTTACCAGAGTTCAAAAATACAGAGGGAAATTTCAACTGTACAAAAGTATATTGTCTCACTCCAGAGCACATATCCTAGTGAAACCTTGACTCACTAGCTATCATAACAACCTACCATAATTATGATTATTCATTTCCCCATCCATGCACCTGTTGTGTTGTACAACCCAAACAACTCAAACAAAATTTTTAATTCTAAATCCACAAGAAGCAGTATTTTAAAGACTTGTTTTCCAGCTATATGGTTGTAGAATATTTAGTTGACACATATGCACAAGAAAAAAGTCTGATATTATCTTCATGTGCCTTCTTTTCATATACAATTCATTTTTGTAGAAGATTTCGAGTATATAAAACAAAAAACCACATTAGACAAGTTATCTGAATAAATACACAGCCTTTTTAGTCGTCTCAAATAGTGTTTTGCCTTGTTAAAGTGCTCTACTGGTTACCTTAAAATGCTTTTTACCTTACCTTAGGTAACATAAGAATCCTTTTTTCCGAATCACAAAATTTTAATTAAATGATGGTAGCGTTAATCTTAATTAATTCAATTAATTTAATCAAGCATATCACTGGAAAGCACAATTTGTATGCTTTCAGAATATTTCAGTCCCGCATTTCAAAACTGAAGCGTATTTGAGTTACATATTAAGCAGATCGGTCAAAAATACGCAAAAATTTTGAAATCTTAGACACTTGTAACAGAGAAGCAATACAAGTTGAGGGCTATACAGTGTGTAATTCTATCTCAGTAAATCACCTAAAGTAAGTACCTGTTCACCAAGTTTCGGCAAAATCCATGACAGTCATGCAATTTGTGTGTTGATTTGACATGGAATGACCCATGTTCAAACCGTAGTGTGTGAGAAATTCAGAGACTTGTCTTGTTTCCTTGCTTTTTACAGCACTGCCCATTCCTACACTTCTCATTTTTATAAAATTTTTACTACTTGTAATATAGTAACTACAAGTGCTTGTCTTGCAACAGTGCTGTATAATGTTATATAATGCTGATGCTATTCATGTTGCAGTGGAGTACAGCTTCAAGACTCAATTCTGTGAGCATTCTGGAGGTCAGGAGTCCCTCGTTAAACTATTGACGTCTGCTGATCCTGATCTTCAAGTGAGTGGTAACTGGTTAAGATGTAAGCTACTTGTACTGGTCTCTCCACAATCATTGCAGAGAAACTGCCTCCAGACTCTGAGTCACCTCATGGAACACTACCAGTGTCGGCCTGCTCTGCTGGAGGCAGGTGGTGTTCCTGCCATTCTGGACCTCCTGCTCTCAGAGTATCCTCTCATCCAGCAGCTCTCCCTCTCAACCCTTCACTCCAGCATGCACCATGGTACAGTTGGCCGTTCCAACCACACGCCTCCAATGCTCCTCTCTCTTGCTCTCTAGATGGATGCCGTAAAGCCGTCGTTTCTGGAGATGGACTGGAGAAGATTGTTTCTTTCCTCGGAGTGAAGGAGAATGCTGACCTCCATGGGCTGGCTGTCTCAGTGCTGGAGGTGTGCCTGCAAGAGGCTGACTGTCTGGTAGCTCTTCAGAGCTCCAATTGCCTTCAGCAGCTTCTCTCAAACATCACTGAGAGCACCAGCTCTGAAATGAAGAGAAACAGTGTAAGTTATGCAACGCCTCTTTAATTGTGAAGGTACTATCAGTGATCATCCTGCACAGGCCAGAGCATTAGCCAGGGCAGCCAAAGATTGTAAGTTCATGTTAATATTTTGTACAGTGATTTTTAATAATTATTTTTTAATATTTTCAGCTGTGAATCTGAAACTGTTGCATGAACAAGAGGCAGAGAAGACATTTCTCCAGCTCCTCTCTCACGAGGTGAGCTAGTTCACCAATGACAATGTGTGTGTGTGTGTGTGTGACCATCTATATTATCAATGGTGTGACTCTCAGGATGGTGGTGTTGTGTGTGGAGGGTGTGAGGGCCTGGCTGCCATGAGTGGCCTCAACCTCAGTCAGCAGTGGATCGGAGCTCAGGACGGCCTCTCTCCTCTCGTGCAGGCCACAGAGAGTGAGAGTGGGTGTGTCAGGGTGGCTGCAATACGGGCTATTGCTGCCGTCATCACTGGATCACCAGCAAACTGCAAGTAATGCAATAATAGCTCGTGGTCTGTACTAGGCTAATAGCTCATGGTCCACTCTGTAGGTTGCTTGGATCCAGTGGAGGAATTGAAGCTATTGTCCGATTGCTGTCAGATGCTGAGAGTGGCTGCAGGGAGTTTGCTACCAGTTGTATTCTGAGCATGGCTGCTGATGGTGAGTCACCCTGTGGCCTGCTAGTCTTTCTGTCCTTACCCAGTGCCTTCGTTAGGTTCCCTGAGAGCTGCTCTCACAGCACAAGGAGCCATGCCAGCTCTCCTCCAGTGCCTTGGCTTTGCTGACTCAGCAGTTCAGAGTGGTGCCTGTGCTGCTATTGGTCTGCTGGGCTGTGACTCCAGCGCCCGTCACGAGGTGAGTGAGTGGGTGGGTGTGCTAATGCTGCTCCTACAGCTAGCTCTCTTCTCCCGTGAAGGTCGCTGGCAATGAGACTGGCCTGTCAACCCTGCTATCACTGCTCCACTCCTCTCAGGAGACACTCGTTCAAAATGCCATCTGGACCATCTCTGTCCTGGCTCAAAGCCCTTCTCTCTCAGAAACCATCTCCAGACTGGGGTAAGCTGTGGTAAAGGACACAGTAACACTCAGCTATTGGTTGACGTGTGTGCAGGGGATTGGAGGTGATTCAAAAGTTGATCAACTCTTCAGGTGGTCACAAGTCGACAGCAACAGCAGCTCTCAATAAACTGCTTGCTTCTAACTTGTCTGCCAAGTACTGGATCACTGGATGTCTCACTCAAAATGATGTCATCACTGAAATGGAGTTCTTTGATGCTGGACTTGTATGTTCAAACCGTAGTGTGTGTGTGTGTGTGTGTGCATTACACTGTGTGAACCTTCCTCCCTGTTAGCTGCTATCCAGTGCCCATGGGTTCACTCCTCTCAGTGAGCTGGTGAGACAGCCTCTCAACAGAAACCACGCCATTCTCACTGCCAACCTCCTCAGCAAGCCAGTGCCAGCAGTTGAGGAGACAAAGACAGAGCCTTTGGACGCCTCCACTTCCACCATGAGCACCTTGGGAGGGGGGCGGAGCAAGTCCCGGCAACAGGGACCTGGGGGAAGGTGGGGCGCTGCACCCATCGCCTCTTGTCTCAGTAATGACTCTCATTTGTACACTTGTAGGAAGAAAGGTCGCAATGAGCGAGAGAGTGAGTCTAGGATATCAGAGGAGTCTGTGGAGGCAGGGGAGACTCCCACCCAGCCTGCTGCTGCTGGCCTCCTTCCCCTGGACACTGGCCTGTGGGCCCACATCCAACACTCTCACAACAGCATACTGGTTCTGCCCACTGTTAGAGAGCAAGTGGTTCAACTGGCTAGGTGAGTCACTATATTATACTCTTCTATATTATACTTTCTCTTGATACTTCTGTCAATCACCCTCATTTCTCGCTGGAAACCCTTCTCTCTATTTATATTATTTGCTTAAAAAAAAATAAAATAAAAAAAAAATAAAATAAAAAAAAAATGAAGCTCTATTTTTCCATTTCCACTTTCTCTCGATAATTTTATTGTCAATCATTCTCACATGGAGTTAAAGATTTCTCTTTGATTATCCATCACACTTTCTCTTGATACTACTGTCAATCACCCTCATTTCTCGCTGGAAACCCTTCTCTCTATTTATATTATTTACTTGATTTAAAAAATAATAGTAATAATAAAAAAAAATTAAAAAATAAAAATATAAAAAAATAAAAAAAATAATAAAAAAAAAAGGCCCTACATATTTCCAAATTCCTTGCAGTGTGGCTGAGTTAGGAGGCCTCACATCACCTTCTTATGTATTTTATTGCTACTGTTTCTGTTTCTTTTTTATTTGTGCCTACTATAGCTGTTTGTTTTTAATTTTTAAATTTTGTCATATAGGCCAATTGGCCTGCTGCATTGAGCATGACATGAAAAGTTTATCTATCCATTATACACAGCTAACCAAATCACCATGCCTCTATGCCATGCATGCAGGTATGTGAGTGATGCATTGGGAGGAGCTCTGGTCAGGAGTGGCTGTCTGGGCTATGAGCTACCTGCTGGGGAGGTACAATATGAGATGAAGAGTAACCTCCTTCCTCTTGGTCAGATCACCATTGGCTCCTTCCAACACAGAGCTCTTCTCTTCAAGGTATATAGGTCAGAGTACAACCACCTCATGCAGCTAGCTAGCCTGTTCAACTCTGACTATCACACGTGCTGCAGGTTCTGTGTGACCAGCTAGGCATTGGTTGCTCCTTGGTGCGTGGAGACTATGGAAGGCACTGGAATGAAATCACCCTCAACGATAAACAGAACACAGAACAGTATCTTGTGGACTTGACTTTTGAGCCTGGAAAACTAATTCCAGCAAATTCCAGTGATGCTGTTCAATACCAGAGAGTGTAGCTGCTCCCTGGGTCTCATGTGCAACCATGCATGCATGCATTGAAATGAAATATTAAAAACAGTTTGAAAGAAATAATATTATTGAGGAAAAAAAAAATTGCATGACATTGTGCATGTGTCAATTGATATCATAATTTCTTGCTAGGCTGTTGTTTGGGTGAAGCTATTCTTTTTAAAGGAATTCTGTCTAAATTCTTCCCTAAAAATGTCAATAGCCGTCTCCATAGCAACCCACATATGGTGATCATGAGTCCAGTCACTACCCAAAAGGCATAGGAGTTCTGAAACAAATTATACCATATGAGTTATCCTGTTGCTATGGCAACACACATGTGTACCTCCTCCAGGGATGAGTTGAGATTCATTCCAAAGGCCATTCCAATGAGTCCAGCTAGAGCAGCAGAGAACATACCCATCTCAAGTTGGAGGCTCAACCTCAGCATCACATTGCGCTGGCTGTCCAGGTTGATGAGAATAACACTCTCTGATTGGTCAATTAGTTCACGAAGCTTTTGTATCTCACTCAAAATATTCTCCACCTGTGAAACCACGAGATATGGCACACTATAAAAACACACACACATACACACACACACACCTGCAGAGCATAGGCCTCTAGAATGTTACAAATATCTTCAATGTCATCTGTTTCTCTCTGTTGCCTGCACACCAAACGAGAGGTGACTGTCACCATGAGAGAGAGAGAGACAGGAAGGGTCGACAGCTTATAATACCTGGTGCTGGCCCAGTGGCTGAGGTACATGTCGGCCATGTCCTCCTCGTTGTCCAACACCTCAGTCAGAGTGGAGTCCACGTCACGGACCAGCGAGTGGAACTCGGACAGGTTCTTGGAATGATGTAATAAAATGTGCAGCTCCCCCCTGTCCACCGAGAACAGCCGAGGATCCAACAGACGATTCAACACCTCCCTGAGGGCAGGTCGAAGGTCACCAAGACGAGAATCCAACACTGAAAACTGAGCACCAATCTTATGAAGTCACCAGATCGAGTGGAAATATTACAGACATACTATCTTTAGAAGCATGGCTTCCAACGCTTTGAATTCAAAAGGCAGAGGATCATCTTCAGTTGCACATTGAAGTTTCTCCTGCAGTCAGAAAGAACAATGCCCACCCTGCATGGCAGACACCATTGACCCCTGCAATCAGTGAGTGTACCTGAAGCTCTGGGATGAACTCCTGCATCGCAATGTGCTCTGAGTCTAACAACAGCAGAGAGTCGCTGGTGATGATGGCCTTGATGTGCTGTGTTTACAATGACATCATTCGAAGCACATCCACCAGTAGAGCAGCTCACCTGTAGACGGACTAAGATATTGGTTCCACGAACATAGAGTGAGGATGGCGTTGAGAACCGGATGTCACGCTGTTGGATGGAGAATCGCTGAAGCAACTCGGACTTACGAACCACTAGAAAGACAGACAGCATTATAGGGATTCATTAGTAACAGAATGCCATACCTTTATTGACATAGTTTCCATCCTGGTCAAACTCGGTCTGCAGTGAAGAGATGTGTGGATTCATACAAAATGTTAGCTGCGCACACCATAAAGTTCACTGCTTACTTACAATCTTCAGCATGAGATTCGAGTGCGCGAGTGAGTCACCTTGGCCGATATCAGGAGAGGCAGACAAGCCGTGCTGGATATGGAGTGGTCTGATGCTACACGCTGATGATGGAATCGCAGAAAGAAATTTGTTAGACGCTGTGGATGGGCCAACAGCGAAGGAGCATCTTCTGATCAACAACAGAGCAAGATGTCTTGACACGGTGGACATCCTTTGGAGGTTCAATATTTCATAGTAAACACGTGGTTTTATTCGTATATTTAGATCGCATTAATTATTTACGGTATTGTCATCAAAAGCTGCACCTTTGTTGTGTTGTTTATGTGTAAAGTGGACAAGATGGCCACAAGGAGGTGAGGGATAGTGTGTACGGAACTGGTGTCTCTTTCTCTTCAATCACTATATACTTGTACACTCTTTAGATGGTTTCATCCGCACATTTCTGGGCAAGACGCTGAGGAGACACTGCTGTCTAAAGGTGTCGATGGAAGCTTCTTGTGTCGGCCTAGTCAGACTAACCCCGGCGACTTCACGCTCTCCGTGAGGTAAGCCTTTCCTCTGGTCACGCACTCGCTACCACACTGTGTGCTCGTCCACAGGAGAGGCGGCGAGGTGACTCACATCAAGATACAGAACTCAGGGGATTACTATGACTTGTATGGCGGTGAGAAGTTTGCTACTCTTGGTGAGCTGGTCAACTTCTACACAGAGAACCCTGGCTCACTCCGGGAGAAGAATGGCACCCTTATTGAACTCAAGGTCCCTTACGCCAGCGAAGAGGTCACTTCAGAAAGGTCAGCGTTAATAATATTAAGCCATCAGTGTGTGATGTGTGTGTGTGTGTGGTGGTGCAGGTGGTACCACAGCTCTCTTACTGGGAGAGAGGCAGAGACACTGCTCCTCTCTAAAGGCCAAGATGGCAGCTATCTCGTTCGAGCATCGGTTCACAACCCAGGCTATTTCGTTCTCTCTGCTCGTGTTGACGAACGTGTGTCTCACGTCATCATTCGCAACAAGGATGGTGTGTTTGACGTGGGAGGGGGCCCCCAGTTCTCCTCCCTCAATGAGCTGGTGGACCACTACAAGAAGAACCCCATGGTGGAGACGTCGGGCGCTGTCATCCATCTCAAGCACCCCTTCCACGCCACCTCCTTCCTGCCAGCCAACATATTCCTTCGAGTGCAGGAGCTACAGAAGCAGAACCAAGAGGTTTATGGGAAGGCTGGATTCTGGGAAGAGTTTGAGGTGAGACTAGAATAATGACTATTGGCTGCGCAATAAATTTGGCAATTTGGCAATCAGAAAGTGCCAATATTTTTGTACAGGTATGTGTTAATATTTTTAGGTACAATTTGATGACCAATTTTAGATTGACATGTATTGTTTGAGAGAAGGCCGCCAATATTTCCACATTTACAGCATTTCTCTCTCTCTCTCTCTCTCTCTCTCTCTCTCTCTCTCTCTCTCTCNACCTTTAGCAACTTCAACAACAAGAGTGTAAGCATCTGTACAGTCGAAGAGAGGGTGCCAGAATTGAGAACAAACCAAAAAACAGATACAAGAATATTCTTCCATGTAAGTCATACCATTGAGCCTATCCATTGAGCGTGTCCATTGTTTGTTTGTCTTGTGTTTCAGTTGATCACACTAGAGTGAGTTTGAAGGATGTGGACCCTGACGTTGTGGGATCTGATTACATCAATGCCAACTATATCAGTGGGGAAGTCCCTGGATCTGAGCGTCGTTACATTGCTACACAGGTGTGTGGTCTCACTGTAGTATTGAGCTGGTGTTAGACTGTGTGTGTGTGTGTGTGCAGGGGTGTATGCCGACTACTGTTAATGATATGTGGAAGATGATATGGCAGGAGAATACACGAGTCATCGTCATGACAACCAATGAAGTGGAGCGAGGCAGAGTGAGTGTTTATGTGTGTGTTATTGTTCCACGAGCTGATAGTGAGCTGATAATGAGGTGCTGTTTATCTTTAGAATAAGTGCACCCGCTACTGGCCCGAGTTGTCCCAGAGTGGCTCGTACGGCAAGATCCACGTGGCCAACCTCAAGGAGCGGGTGAACCCTCACTACATCCTCAGGGAGTTCATAGTCCACCACGAAGACGAGGATGGCAATGGCAGGAACATCTATCACTTCCACTTCAAGGCGTGGCCCGACCACGGAGTGCCTCAGGACCCTGGTGCAGTGCTAGGCTTCCTCACAGACGTCAACCTGAAGCAGAGCACCATGGATGGAGACAAGGAGCCTGGTCCCATCGTGGTCCACTGCTCAGCGGGCATCGGGAGGACTGGCACCTTCATCGTCATCGACATACTCCTCAACCTTATCAGCTTCCAAGGTGGGTTGCCATGGAAACCGGTAATGGTATTAATTGATGTGTGTGTGTGTTAGGCTGGGACAATGACATTGACATCCAGAAGACTATTCAACTGGTGAGAGCTCAGCGATCTGGAATGGTCCAAACAGAAGTAAGTCTTTAAAAACACCAGATGCTTCAATGAAACTAAAAGCACGTGTGTTTGCTCTTCTCCCAATTTAGCAACAATACAAGTTTGTATACATGGCTATCAAAGCGTACATAGAGTCACAGCAAGCTCTGAATAAAGTGGTAGGTGATGATAAATGGAGCTAGTGGCTGTTAGTGAGGGAGTGTCTTTGTCACTGCAGGGAGAGAATTATGGTAATGTCAACTATCCCTCCAAGTCCAAGAGTGATGGGCAGGAGGAATCCCTTTACTCCAATTAACCCCTAGAGATGGCACACACGTAAGCTCTTTCTCTCTCTCTCTCACACACACACACACACACACACACACAGCCTAATTCATCTCTCTCTCTCTCTCTCTCTCTCTCTCTCTCTCTCTCTCTCTCTCTCTCTCTCTCTCTAGACTGACTGGTCATGTAAGCTGGTTGGTGTGTGTGTGTGTCAACTCGGAATCACTGAATGTCTATTAGTTGTCAAAATCAGTTTCTGTCGAATAAACAATTTGTGTTATTTTGTACGTATACTAACATATTGTAATAGGCTGTTGTTTTAACTTTGTTTGTGTTGAGCTATTTATGATTACTGTACAGATTTTATTGGCTAGTATGATCACGTGACGTATTTGTTTGTCCACGTGGTTGAATATTCAGTGCGCATGCGTAAAACTTTCAAATTTTGAAAAGGACAGTCATGGAGTTTGTGTTGTGGCTAGCTGTTGCTGCTGTGTTGTTGCCTCGGGGTGCCGTCGGCTGGTGGCCGTTCTCCAGCTCTCCCTCTCCCTCTCTGTCGCTGGAGAACCGCGACTCCCAACTTGATAGACAACCAGCGCAGTTTGAAATGAAAAATGCTGAGCAGAAATTCCTTGCAGAAGCTCAGCAATTCTTGGAGCTCTCAGAATTGGATAAGTGTCAACATTTGGTGAGTCTGAAACGCGTACGTTATCTGAACTCGAGCTGTGTGTGTCTGTGCAGGTGGTATCTCAGCTGAGGGGCTCTTGTGGTGAACTGTCTGAAGAAGAACTGGGCAAGCTGGCTGTACAGCTCTTCAACTGTCAGGCACACACTGAGGGAAGGCCTGTCTATACCTGCACACAAGAAATGGTACACACTATTCATTTACTGTGCTGGTGTATAATTCATTGTATGTTTCATTATTAAATTATATTCTTGTTCACCAACCCAGTATGCAGATTGAAAATATCAAACTTTAATTCTGCCAACGTTTTGGTAACAATGCAGTGCCCATCACTGCATACTGGGTTGGTGAACAAGAGTATAATTTTAAGACTAATACCCAACCAGGAACTCACTTACAAAATTGCATGTTTCAGTCTCTGGCAGATTGCACTGGGTCAATGGACGCCAGCACTTGGAATGCCTATCACATCATCAGCAACAGGGCTCGCAGCGTCTGCTATGCCACGAGACAACAGCAGTTCAGGCAGCAGACAGAGCTAGCAGTGAACAGACTGTCCCAGTCAACTCTGGAGCAGCTCAAGTCAGTCCAGCAACTAGCAGAGAGCCACCAGGAGATCAAGAGTGTGGCTGAAGAGAGTTTGGAGGTGAGCCAGCCAATGGCAGTCACTAGTAAGGTGGTGTGACACTGTGTGTGTGTGTGTGTGTGTGTGTGTGTGTACAGACAATGCACCAGCACCAGAAAGAGCTGAGTCAGCAGCAGCAGGTCCTCCTCACTAACCAGGAGAGTGTTCAAGAAAAGATAGCAGAGAATTTGGAGCACTTGGCTCAAGAGAAGGTGCTTCTTCACATGGGCCAGCAGCAGCTGGGAGAGATGACACACAATATCAAACAGCAGCTAGGTGAGTGGACGATGCTTGTCGCTGTTGGTCATTAATGGTCTCTCTCTCTCTCTCTCTCTCTCTCTCTCTCTCTCTCTCTCTCTCTCTCTC